>CAIGRP010129190.1:0-21924 GCA_903798385.1 Fraxinus cuspidata | reverse complement strand
GATGAGTGTGAATCTCCTCCTAACAAGTTCAAATTATCCATGTCCCTTAAAAATAATATCCCTACCCAACTACCCTTCAAATTAAGTTACCATCCCAACAATGAGATCCAAATACGTGCGGATAGACTCAATGTCACATATAACAATATAGTAAATTCGTTACCACGTGTATAACAAGAAGAATTTGTGCTAAACGAATTCCTTGACAACTAATGAATCTGTCACGCATGTACCATACTCATAAATAACGCAACCCTCGTGTTTATTGGGCAAATTATATTAAACATATACAGCGTCTTGGGTGTTATTTATATGCAAACACGGTCACTAGCAACGAAATACACAAAATTGGAGATAAATGTGAAGGAACAACGAAACTAATAAAGACAATATGTACATTGAGTTGGAGTCACTGAACAACTCTAGACAGCAGGTGTGTCGGAAAAAGAGAACTCTTTGTATCCCTTGTATGCGTAGTATGCAATCCGTGTATAATAGAATCCAGGAATGAACAAAATTCCACCCAGTATGGCGAAGAATAGCCCTACAAATACGACATTAAATCAAAACATCTAATATTTGATAAGAGAATGGGATTATGCTATGGAGAAAATGCCTTAGCGGGGCTGCTATGGGAAATCTTCCATAAGAGAGAGAGAAAAAAAAAACACTCATTCACAAGAGCAACGTAATAACAGTAAAACATATTGGAAGTCATGTAGAATACATTAACATAACTAAAAAATATTTGAATTTTCTAATAAGCTTAGCATCTGATCTCCTCTTTTTATCTTATCTCAGGTTATATGAAAGAACCATAGACACAATGTTAAAATCTATAAATGATATATTAGAATCCAATGTATTCAACTTCGTTGAAGTTAGATGACAACTTCATTTACAGGTAATTCTATATTTCACTTACCAAGTCCTAAAGATTATTCTACTTGTACATTAAGTCTTACGTCAAGGTAACATTATCTACATGTGGCATCCTGTCATTGGTCACAGGAAATTGTTTTTTTTTTTTTTCCTTCACCGATAACATAGTGCCACATGTAAATTACGTAACCTTGATGTAATCGTTGATGTACCTGTAGCAAAGTAGTTGTATCAAAATGAATCTTTTCTAAAACAAGATCAATTTTCAAGACAAATATCAATACAAAATGTACCATTGATATCTTATGTATCACTAAACAAGCCCCCACAAATAGATCACAGAAACAGAACAGCTTCAAGTTGCAGTAAAATATTTAATTTTTACCGTGGATTGCCCTCACGGTAAAAATTAATTAATCACACGAGCATTGTATATAACATATTAACAATAATGTCAAAACCGTTGCCTTAAACCCACAAAATGAAACCTAATTAAAACAGTGCAACTTAAAATTGCAAAATTAAACAAGTATGAAGTGGGTGAATGGAAATGGGGAAATTTAATTTAAATTATTACCGTGGGCTGAATCGCCACCGACTTTGTTGATGGCCATGGCAATGCCGATTACGATTCCGATGGCGCCAAAGACGAAAAGCGAGATCGCGAGTGCGATCTCTTTGATGGGCGGCTTGTTGCTCACTGTGTACGAGGATTCCATCATCATGTCCTCGTCCGATATCGAGAACGCGTGATCCACGTAGGCCATGTTTTCTCTTTCCTTGTTTCGATTTTAAGGAATTTCTATCCTTCTGTATTTCTTGTATGAAAATATGGAGAATCGTGTGAATATGGGATTGGAATGTGGGATGCTATGCGTGGAGAGGAAGAGGAGGACAAGAGCTGAGTTCTTGAGTATGGAGCAAGAGTAATGCTAAATCCTTTGAGTGACACGTTGAACAAGTTAGATAGGACTTAACATTAGAAGTGAGTCAAATGTTTCATCTTCACTGAACTTTAAAATTCACTGAACTTTAAAATCTCTTCGCGTTTGGTCATTAAGTCATATGTTTCGTGAGTTGGTGAACTTTAAAATGAATTGAAATCTGTTGTCTAATTTTTACGGTTCAATTTGATATCCACTTAATTAATTATTGACACGTTATTTTAAATTAACATGTTCAACTTTTCTCTAATTCGTTATGCTTAAAAATAGATGACATTTTAATATAAAATGGTGTGTTTATAATTAATTAGTGGATAACAAGTTAAACAGTAAATCTCAACTTCTTTAAAATACTTTTGAGTGATCACAAAATTTTAACACATTGCACTTCATCACTCACCTACCATATTTCATTAGTTACTGAAGTTATACCTCTTTCATGCTTTACTCACTGAATTTTAAAATAATCCTTAGTGGTCATTGAAGCTTCTAATAAGTTGATTTTTTATGAGATTCCACATAAATAAAAAAAATAAAAAAAATATCAAATAGATAATGAGACTCTCAATCTAATATTAGAATATTGAAATTGGTCAAAAAACTATATAATTTCTCTAATCATTAAAAAGCTATATTCAAGGGATAGAAGAATGCTAGGTTCAAATTGACACACATCTTAATTTAGATTATAATTTTCTTTTACGACAAGAGGATAAAATAGAGAAATAATTTCTTTATTTCGATTAAGATCATATACCCAAATCAAGAAAATAAAAAAAAATTATATCTCAAACAAACAATGAAATTTTCAATCTAGAGTCTATGATATTAATGAATACTAGTAAAATATAATTTTTAAGAGTTATCACAAGGCAATTCAAAAGGAAAAAAATGGCACATTCTTCGCGTATAGTATTTTATACTTCAAGATCTTCAAAAGTTGGATTCAATCAATAAAGTTTAGTGATTGCTCGAAAACATTTTAAAGCTCAATGAGTAAAGTGTGACAGCGGTAAAAACTCAGTGACTAATGGAACATGATGAGTGAGTGATGGAGTGCAATATATTAAATTTCAATGATTATTCAAAAGCATTTTAAAAGTTTAGTGACTAATGAAATAGGTGAGTGAGTGAGTAATAGAGTACAATGTGTTAAAATTCAATGACCACTCGAATATAATTCAGTGAGTAAAGCGTGACTAATGTATAAGTTCGATGACTAATAAAACATTTAACTCAAAAGTTGATTATATTTAACTAAATTTATTTACTTAAATCTCAATAATAAAACAAAAAAAATGTGATATACAAAAACATATATATTATAGTTAAATAATAAGATCTAAAGTATTTCAAATGATCACTTAAATACTACTACCATTGTAGTTTATATTATAATCAAATAATAGGAACGCTACATTTTATTTTATTTTTTCATTTGAACAACATTTTGATCATTTCTACGGGTGATGTTTGGAATTTAGTAGCTCTCATACTTAGATGGAGTCGTGAGTTTTAACTTGTGACTTGCAAGTAATGTCTGTTGCAATTGGTAAAAAGCCGCATTTAAAACAATAAAATTACTTATCTTATTCAAAAATTTTATTTAAGAAAACATAGAAGCAATCAATTTTTAGTTAAAAGTATATAAAATAGTAAATATTGACAACATTGGTGTTTTTTTTTTTTTTTATAAATCAAGTTTTGATTCAAACAAACTCAAAAAATAAATAAATAAATAAAAATAAATAAAGATTGTAAAAACATACTACTATATTCGAGTTAAGTTTAAACATTTTGAAAACTTACCGCCTTTCATTGAATATTTTGCACAATTTAGTTTGTAAATGATCATGCACTAAAATATATTTTGATGAGATTTATGTGAAAAAGTAGTTGTGTGATTCTTTATCCAGGTTTTGGAATTGAAAATGAATGAAATATTTGTCTATAAAAATTAAAATAAGTGTTGAATTTAATGTTTTGTAAACTTTACTTTTCTAATAGTATCTCCAAGAGACTCTCTATTTTTAAGGAACATATTTTATCATTTGGAGAGTATCTATAAATTTAAAGAGTTAAAATTTTGAAACAAACTCTTTATATTTAACACTTAATTTTACTATTTCTAAAAATATTTATTATTTTTCATTATCTTTTATTTTAACTAGCTTTTGTTTAGATTATTTTATTGTCTTCATATCTTGAAAATTGAAATGCTTTGAATGTATTTAATTATAGAGAGTGAGTTTGACTCTCAAAAAAATTTGAAGAGTCAAACCCAATCTCTAAATTAAAATGTTAATTTAAAGAGTCTCTTGGAGTATGATTTTAAATGTTGACTCTTTAAAATAGAGATGATTTCATATTTAAAAAGTCTCTTGAAGATACTCTAACTGTAAGGAAATTAAGGTAGAGCTACAACAACATAATATCAAACAGAAATACGTAAATAGGAATAAAGATTACGGAAGGGTTTTTGGTGCAAAACACTCTGGCCTTTGTCCCTATTGCACAATATCTCCCCATCCTATTAGATTGGCGAAAAATTCCTCTATATGATCTTTGAGGTGCGGAAGACCCACGATCGTCCATCCTCGTTAATGCTATAATTAAATCTACTTAAAGAGGATCAGAGTGAATAATTTTGAAGTTGAATAATTGACACAAAATCCTCTCAACCTTATCCTCTATTGTGGAATATCTTCTATCATTTGAAATTAACTAAAAACATTCTAGACAACCTTTTAAGTATGGAATTAGAGATGACAACGGGGCAGGTTTGGGGCGCGTATCCGGCCCAATTTATTTATTTTCAGTTTTTTTTTAATAATAGTTTATTAAATTCTTTTTTTTTTATTCTTGGCGGGGCGGGGCACCCTCGCCCCGCCCAGCCCAGCCCAGCCAAGCGCCTCGAGACGGGGCGCCCCGCTCCGCCAATCGTTCAGGACGGGTTTTTTTGCCCTATTCGGGGCGGGGCGGGGACATCCCTATATGGGATACAATATACATTTTTTTTCTTAATAAAGTTTTGTAAAATAATGAATATCTTCTTCCTTAAATAAAGCAAAAAAAAAATAAGAAAAAAAAAATTAATTGTAACAATAGTCCCAATTATTTTTTAAAAAAAAGTACAAAAAATCCCAAATAAATAAAAAAAATAAAAAAATAGAAAAATCTCCCTCCCTCCCTCCCCCCCTCCCACGTACCCCCATCTTCCTCCTACCAACTACCACCACAACCGTCCAATCCCACAACCATCTCCCTCACATCCAATTATTGCTTGTACTTTCTCTCATAAAACCCCCCAAAACCTAGCCTAGACACTTTGGTTATACATAGTCCATTCAACCCAAATCTTCCCCTTAATTATTTTTTGAGGAAATTGCAAAAAAAAAAATCCACTTTTACATAGTTATTTGGAAAAATATTCAAAATTTGTTCAATATCCATTTTAATATAATATAGATCAAAATGCCCTCATTAACAATTTTAAATCCACAATGAAGACGAAATTATTTATATATTGTATTGGCAAATAATAACTTGACACATAACTTATACTACTCATTTTAAAAAGTACAATGTCAATCATACATTCAACTTTCATTCCTCCTTATAAGTGGGTAAAAGAATCATTTATAAAAGAATCACGCTACATGTACAACATTGGTTGACAATATTGGATGACAACATCCTATTGGTATCATCATATTCATCTATTTTAAAAAATTATTTTTCACATCACATGGTAGGATTTTGATAATACATGATTGTCAACCAATATTGTACACTTATATTTATTTTTTATAAAATATCGAGAAGTACACTTAAAATGTCAATAATATTAGGAATTGTAGAGAACTTTCATGTTCAGAATGAAATCTCGTTTTAAACAAATGAAGTGTTGAGTGTCAAGATAAACATGGTCCAAATGTCAATGACGGCTTTTAAAATATCGAGAACATTATGAAATGTCAAGAATAACAGCTATTAAACACAACTTATCAACAAAAACAAAATTTCAAAGAAAAATTACCTTCTACCGAAATTGTAAAAATCCTATTTAACTGCAAATTTGGATAAGATTAAATTTTTCCAAAATTAAATTTGGACGGAGTGACAGTGAATCTAGAGTGAATCACAGTATTCTAGCCCAACAACACCTCAACAACAGGTTTAACAAAGGGCCTAACTTTTAGATTCGCTGTAAATTACTTCAACCCCGGACGGATCATATGGTCAATAGAGCATTTTTCTGATGCAGAGGTATTGACCAAGAAGGTGAAACTGCAGAGCATACTCATGTTTCTACTCAAATCTATAATTACTTTATACCTTCAGAAATTAAGTAAGAACTGGAAGGATTTAGACGAACATGATAAAACACACTAATTAAATTAAACTTCGAATTGTTTTTCGAATGTCTTACAAAGACGAAGAGCTCCCCTTTTATAGAGGAGAAAAGCATCGAAACTTACGCATTTTCCAACATAATGGACACGCGTCGTTATTTTACATTACAAAATTTATCCTTACAATAATACAACTAAAGCAACAAAGTAAACGGACACAAACTTTAATAAAGCAAATTATTATACAAACAGACAAACAAACTTTAATAAAGTAAGATATACTTTATTAAAGTAAATACAGTGATGTCTTGTCATGGTGTGTCGAGATTCATAGAGTCTTCTGGTTGTGAGGGTAAACCATGTTGATTTAACCAGGGTATATTGATGTCTTGAGGTTCACTCGGCCATGGATCTTGTGAATCTTGGAAAATGTTGTCATCATAGTTTATCTGGGGAAATTGTGCATTTATTTGGCTTGATTCTGAATTTTGTGGTGATTTTTTCTGACTTGATTCTGCTTTTTCTTTTCCTTTTTGTATTGGATTCCACCATGTGTCTGCATGTAGTTCATTTACAATTTTTTCTATCTCTTTTCAAGAAATACTTTTTCCTTTTTTTACGCTACGATCCAAACAGTCAATAAGTTTTCCTGAAATTTCAATTTGTTTTTTCCTTAGCTGGCGTCCTTTTGGAGTCTTTTCTGAGAACTTTGATGTTTCACCAAGACTTTGTGTGGGCCTTCCCTGATACAGCTGTCGAAATTGATACTCAAATGCATAGTCATACTCTAGATCTCTTACAGTGCGAAATCTTTGAAGATGTGTTTCTTGATAGACTTGAATATCCTATTGGATCTTTTGAGTGTATTCCATTGGTAAAGCTTCCCATGGTGCATCATCTTCATAATTTGACCAAATTTGTGGACGAATTGTCTGATTAATTTCTTCCATACGCCTTTGAAATTCTCAAAATTCTATTGGATAGTGCTCCCAATTTTGATGCATGTTGAATGGTTGAGCTGCATACTCCTTAACATGAGAAAAATGAGCATACGTTCATGCTTCAGTGAAATAACATCATCTTTGAAAAATTAAAGTCACATAAACATTATTTTTAGGAGTTCTGAGATCTTTAAATTTTAAAGAAAAGGCTTGAAACATTTTTATCTAGTGCGAAATTGGATAGAACCATTCAAAAAACGTTTTTTTGCAAAATGATCAACTGTTTGATGGAAAAAAATCCAAAACTCATTTTGACAGAATAAATCAAGTGTATCAGTGACATGAAGCCAAAGCTCTAAAAGGTACCAAAGAAAACAAAGAGTTTCTTTTGAAAATCTTAGTGCTATGTGCTTTGGATCAAAACGGAAAAGAGTAAAGAAATAATAGTCTAGATGAAATCCAAGACTAAATGTTTCAATTCCTGTCTTTCTTAACAACTGAATGATATTTGAGCATGAGATCTTTGGATCTTAATTTGAGAGTTTTGGTTTTTATGAGTTCATTGAGTTCAGGAGAGAACATTTCAATGTGAGGGAAGGGATTTGAAGATTTTGAATCCATCATGTAAATTATTGGAATAGAGGAAGGAAGAATGAGAGAAGTTTTTTTGTTTGGAGAGAAGATCAGGTAACATATTATGTTTTCCTTTGATATGTTTGATTTCAAAGTCAAAGTTTGAGAACCATTATGCCCACCGAAGAAGTTGTGAATTCGGAATCCGTTTTCTCTTAAAAGAGATCATTTTTTGAAAAGCCGACATGTCTATTTCTACCAAAAATTTATGTCCAATAAGATGGAACTGAAAATTTTCAATTCCTCTTTTTACTGCAAGAATTTCTTTGAAGGTAGAATGGTAGTGCTTTTCTGATTCTGTGAATGAACCACTTTTATATCCACCAATTCTTCTCTTTCAAATGTCGGCCCTTTGTTAAACCTGCTGTTGAGGTTTTGTATGGGCTAGAATATCGCGATTTGCTGTAGATTCACTGTCACTCCGTCCAAAAGGTATCAGAGCCATGTTGTTTTCTTACTCCATATCATGAGAATTTATGTTACTACATGCTAGAAGAAATTAAGGAGGAACATCTTTTAATTATGTATTCTTCAGAGAACTCTAATCGTTTTTCATTGCCTAAATCGTCTTCTGTATCTTCTTCTTCTACTTCTTTTAGAAAATCTGATGCTTCTAAAATGGAATATCTCTACGAGTTATCATATGTTCCCGAATCTGATAAAGTTCCACTCACAGACCTATCCCTTGTAAATCCATACCTTCCTTATACTAAACCTCGCCAGTCTATTACTAAAACTGTCCGTAGCCTTATTTCTCCTCAAAAATCCTAAGCTAAATAATTTGTTCAAGTTTCAAAGTTTGATCAACATCTTCTGCCTGCCACAGAAAAAGAACAGTTTGTCACACTGGAATTACCTTCTCGTCTTCCATGTGTATGTTTATATGAAGGATATACTCATCTCCACTTTGGAGCTGTTAGATTTGCTTTAACTCTTCATGGAAGAAAAAGGTCTTCCTACAGTTTCAAGAATTGCTTTGTTAGATATTATTTCTCTGAGTATCAGCATGTTTGCATAGGAACTATAGAAACAACTCTCAATGCTGGAACTATTTTAGTCACAATGTTTCCAAACTTCAATATGCTCATATCTGATCCACAGTTACTTACTGCCTTAAAAGTCCATGTTCAAATCCTTGGAGCTGTGCCATCTTCTGTTACATATGCAGCTCTCTTCATTATCAGATAGTGTACAGAATACATAATCATTCCCTTGATTTTGTACAATCTCAAGGAACAGACAATGCTCTACTTCTTCATGTAGAGTCAGATCATGTTCCCAGTTGCACTTATGTCCCCAGGAAAATTCCTCACTTAGAGCTACTTAAAATAATCCCTGAGACATGGAATACAAGCTATGACAGGCTCACAAGGAAAACAAAAATTCTGCTCCAATATAATCTACAGAACCTTTTTTCTAGGAAACTGTCCAATGGAGATGTTGAAATCGCCTTCAAAAGGGATGTAGTCTAAAAAAGACCCTCCTGTTTTCCCACACAATTTGCATATACACAAGAAGAAATCCCTATATATGCTTTTGATGTAAATGGAAAGCCAATATACAGCAGAATAGTTGATACTAGACATATTTTCTGGGATATTTGCTCTTGCCCCAGTTGTCTAGCGACAGATATTGATGATGATTCTCCCCGCCGAAGAAGGAAATCCAAGCGAAGCAGTAAAAGAAAATTACATAAAGCTTTCTATGATAATGATCCAGAAGTTGAATTACTTGGTAAACCATCAAGAAAATTTGATTACTATGTCAAATACACTGTACCACCCAGAAATGATGATCCCATAATTCCTACTGGAAGGGATGATGATAATGATGATGATGATTGTAACATATATCATAAGAATGGGATTAGAATAATAATCCACCTTCATGTCCTTTTTCCATGGCGATGTTTCATCCTCCTACCCAACAAGAGTTTCATTCTTTGGAAACTTTTGAAAATGATCATTTTACTCATTCTTGGAAAATCAAGAATTCAAGCACTAGGAGATCAGATGGATCAGTGAAACCTCTTTTAGCAGCAGAAGCAATCTTAAACTGGCATTCAGAAAATGCAGTACAATAAAATATTTTGTTAAAAATGATTGACCAAAGTTAGCAGAGAATTGAAAGGACTCTACAATAGCAGATTCAGACTCTTCTCACCTCTCTTCAAGCCTGTAGACAAAGAATTGAAATTTTACACAATGATATATTGAACCGTCTACAAAACCAACTACCATTTGATGTTCAAGAAAGAGAAATCAAAAACCTGAAAATTCAACTTGCTTCTCTTGAATCAATTCCATTGATCCCACCATCAACACCTTATTACCCTTCATCTTTCTCTAACATATGGTCTTCCCAAACATGACCTTTATATTCCTCTACTTATCAAGGATCTACTTCTACTCTTTTCACTCCTGAAGAACGAGAACAAAAGAAAAAATCATTAATGCCTTCAAAAAAGATTAGGTCTACTACTGTCCCTCAAACACAATCTTCTTTTCCTCAAAATCCTTCAAAACAACCTCAAATGATGTTTAAAAATCCTATTTTTACTTTCCTTCAAAAAAATCATAGCCAAAATACTCACTCCTTTCTTGTCCACACCATAACAAATGACCCCAGTTCTGAATCTGAGTCTGTTGAATCTTCTGAAGGAATCTATGATGAATCTACAGATGATAATCCTCCTTTATATATGGCTGATCAAGCACAAATAGGTCAATATCAAAACTCAATCTCCAGTTGAACCCACTATTGAAGAACCAGAAGTACTTGACGAAGATATGATTGAAACTCACATGAATAACAATTATTATTCTTCAAATGGTGCTTCTTCATCAAAATTCACCTTTGATGACATTCCTCGATCACAGTGGAAATACAGACTACAAGAAATGAAAGTCTGGTGTACTACAGAACTTCAAAAGCCAAATATAACTCATACAAAGGTCATAAAAACTTTTTTGGCAAGGATTACATGATTTCTTAGAGATTGATATGATTCAATGGGTGAATACAGACAACTTCTATTTACCCAGGAGTTAAATATCGCAAATTCTTTTATAAGTTCCTTATATTGGGAATTTTGTAGAAAATCTGATAATGACAAAGAGATTGCCAGAGAAGAATTTTTCAAATTAAAGTGTTGTTCATACAATCGAAAAGACCTTGAAAAGCACTTCAGGAATGCTGCACAATGGTATTATCTTATTGGTGGAATGTATGATACCAACATTAAGCAAACTTATCTGGAANGAATTTTTCAAATTAAAGTGTTGTTCATACAATCGAAAAGACCTTGAAAAGCACTTCAGGAATGCTGCACAATGGTATTATCTTATTGGTGGAATGTATGATAACAACATTAAGCAAACTTATCTGGAATCAATACCTCAGCCTCTTGGTCAAGAAACATTAAGGACAATGGAAATGGGAGGACATCCTTTAAATGCTATATCTTTTGGTGAACTCCATAATTGGATCATGAAGACACTGAAAAAGCTTTGTAATTAGAATGCTTTCCTCAAAAATATCAATGACACATGCAAGAAGTTGGAAAAGGCTTGTGATAAGCATTATTTGCAAATTAAGTGCAACCATTCTATGAAAGATTGTGATTACAGAGGAAAGAAAAATTCCATAAAAGGAGAATGAAGTTTTCTCGTAGAGAAGCTCCTCTAAATCCTTTTCGAAGAAAGAAAAGATTTTTTCGGTGCAAATTCTCAAAGAAGAAAGGAAACAGATGCTTTATCTGTGGAAAGAAATGTCACTTTGCAAAAACCTGCCCCAACAAAAAGGAGAAAATTCTTCACCAAATTTTCTCAGCTACAAAAATTGATTATGGTGATGACGATCTTGAATTCTTGTTTTTCGAAGAGGATGAACAAACATAGGAAACTATCTTTGCTCTTGAATATGATTCTAATGAAAGTCTTTCTAATGAATTTGATGATGCAGAAGAATATTATGGCATACAAATTGTTAATCAGCCTTTCTATCTGTTCCAGTACCAATGATCAGAGTAAAACTCTTTACATGAAAATATGAAAGGCCCATAACAGTTGACGTACTGTTTGACAATGGCGCATCATCCTCAATTATTAATCCTGCTATTCTTTTTGTCATATGTGGAAAAATCATCGGCAAATTTTCCAAGCAGCAAATGGAGATAATTTTCCAACAGAAATAATCAGTAAGCCTGTCACAATCTAATTCTTTCCTGAACTTGGTTTTCACAAGCTACTAGGTTCTTCTTTACCTAGTAAAGATATTATCACTGCATGGGATATTATCAAACAATTATGGGGAAAAAATGTTATTCCTCGTCCAAATGGTTTCAGATACAAGTCATATTTTCAGCCTTACATACAAATGACCACATACTTCACCATGACCATTCCAAATATCACAGAAACATTAATCCGAGATTATTGTGCAAAATCTCACTCAGATTTTCTTACTAAATGCACAAACCCACTTTGGAAAAACTCAGATTTTTTCATTTATCTTCCATTCAAGAAAAATGAAGATGTCAATCCTACTAAAGCCAGTCATCTTGGAATGAACCCAAAACATCTCCCATTAGCTACTAAAGAGATTAGCCAACTACAAATTGAAGGACTTATTGAACCAACAACTTCGCAATGGGCGTGTCAAGTATTTTATGTTAACAAAAGAAGTGAACAAATTCGAGGAAAACTCAGATTGGTCATTGACTACAAGCCATTAAATGCTTTCTTGGAATGAACCCAGAACACATTCAATTAACTACAAAAGGACTATCCTAACTACAACTTGAAGGTCTTGTTGAGCCAACCACTTCACAATGGGCGTGTCAAGCATTTTAAGTTAACAAAAGAAGTGAACAAGTTCGAGGAAAACTCAGATTGGTCATTGACTATAAGCCGCTAAATACTTTCCTTGCAGATGATAAATTTCCTCTTCCAGACAGAAAACAATGTTTGCAAATTTATCTCGGGCAAGGATTTTCTCAAAATTTGATCTTAAGGCAGGATTTTGGCAGTTGGGAATCAAATTCGAAGAAAGATACAAAACAACGTTCTGCATTCCAAATTATAATTACCAGTGGACGGTTATGCCTTTTGGACTAAAGACTGCCCCTTCTCTTTTCCAGAAAGCAATGACAAGAATTTTTGATCCATTACTGGATACAACTTTGGTTTATATTGAAAATATCTTGTTATTTTTGAAGGTGAAGAATCTCAAGCCAATCTACTCTCCAAATTTATAGATCTTGTTAAGCATTATGGTATTATGCTTTCTAAAAAAAAATGGTGATTGGTGTTAGAGAAGCTGATTTTTTGGGCATGCATATTAAAGATGGTTAGTATTCACTCCAACCTCATGTTGGCCAAGAACTTCTCAAGTTTCCAGATAAAAATTTGACAAAAAAGGAAGTTCAACAGTTTCTTGGAGTTGTAAATTACATGGCAGATTTTATTGATCATCTTTCATCAAGTATTCGACCACTACAACCCATGCTTAAACAAAATTTGCCTACTTGGTCATTAGATCAAACTCGAGCAATAAAAACTATTAAACAAAAAGTCAAGAATCTTCCAGCTTTGCAGATCCCTACAGATGGAAAATGCATCCTTCAAATAGATGTAAGTGATTGTTTTTGGGCATCAGTTTTACTCGAAGAAAAAGATGGAAAGAGAAGAATTTGTGGATATAAAAGTGGTTTATTCACAGAATCAGAAAAGCACTACCATTCTACCTTCAAGGAAATTCTTGCAGTAAAAAGAGGAATTGAAAATTTTCAGTTCCATCTTATTGGACATAAATTCTTGGTAGAAATGGACATATCAGCTTTTCCAAAAATGCTCTCTTTCAAGAGAAAACTGATTCCGAATTCTCAACTTCTTAGGTGGGCAGAATGATTCTCAAACTTTTACTTTGAAGTCAAACATATCAAAGGAAAACATAATCTGTTATCTGATCTTCTCTCCAGACAAAAAATTTCTCACATTCTTCCTCCTCTATTCCAATAATTTACATGATGGATTCAAAATCTACAAATCCCTTCCCTCACATTGAAATTTTCCCTCCAGAACTCAATGAACTCATAAAAATCAAAACTCTCAAAACCAAACCAAAGATCTCATCCTCAAATATCAATCTGTTGTGATAAGAAAGACCGTAATTGAAACACTTGGTGGTTTTGGATTTCATCCAGACTATCATTTCTTTACACGTTTCCATTTTGATCCAAAGTACAGAGCATAGATTTCAAAAGAAACTCTTTGTTTTCTTTAGTACCTATTAGAGCTTTGGCAAACTGGAATTTCTTTTCATATCACTGAGACATTTGACTTATTCTGTCAAATGAGTTTGGATTTTTTCCATCAAATAGTTGATCATTTTGCAAAAAGGTTTTTTGAATGGTTCTACCTAATTTCGCACTGGATAAAAATGTTTCAACCTTTTCTTTAAAATTTAAAGATCTCAGAACTCCTAAAAACATTGTTTATGTGACCTTAATTTTTCAAAGACAATGTTATTTCACTGAAGCAGGAATGTATGCTCATTTTTCTCATGTTAAGGAGTATGAAGTTCAACCATTCAACATGCATCAAAGTTGAGAGCACTGTCCAAAAGAATTTCGAGAATTCCAAAGGCGAAAATCACCACAAAATTCAGAATCAAGCCAAATAAATGTACAAGTTCCCCAGATAAACTATGATGACATCATTTTCCAAGATTCACAAGATCCATGGCCGAGTGAAACTCAAGACATCAATATACCCTGGTAAAATCAACATGGTTTACCCTCACGACCAGAAGACTCTATGAATCTCGACACACCATGACAAGACATCACTATATCTACTTTAATAAAGTATTTCTTTCTTTATTAAAGTTTGTTTGTCCATTTACTTTGTTGCTTTAGTTGTATTATTGTAAGGATAAAGTTTGTACTATAAAATAATGACGCGTGTCCATTATGTTGGAAAATGCGTAAGTCTCGATGCTTTTCTCCTCTATAAAAGGGGAGCTCTTCCTCTTTGTAAGGCATTCGAAAAACAATTCAGGGTTTAATATAATTATTGTGTTTTATCATGTTCTTCTAAATCCTTCTAGTTCTTACTTAATTTTTTAAGGTACAAAGTAATTATAGATTTGAGTGAAATGGAGTAAGATTTGAGTAAAAATATGAGTGTACTCTGCAGTTGTACCTTCTTGGTCAATACCTAATAGATAATAAAAGCAAACGAATCCATTAGATATTAGCTAGTATTAATGTAGCTTCTTATGGAAGCTACTTGTTCTTCTTGAAATTCGTGACAAATTGAAAAAAAGAATACTTTATTTTTCATTGAGTGTATAATAGACAATTTGATACCAAATTTGGCCATTTTTAATAGAGATATCAAAATTATATACTTTTCAATTGACAAGCAATGAATGAAATTGGCCATTTTTGTAAATTCCTCTTATTTTTTCTCTACTTCGCATGGTCATCGCCACCTCTACCACTAATGTCGCGGCCGTAAAATACAATGTTAAAGTAATGAAATTGATTTTTGAAATAGAATAACAAAATCGTATTAGATTTATGAAGAATTAAAGAATTATAAAATAACAGCGAATGAGTTGAGGATAATTGAAATGGTTGAGCCACTTCTGGAAGACAACAAAAATTGGTGGAGAAAACTTGGCGTCATGCCAAACTATAATAAGATTTATAGTACGTTTTTACTGATGGACTCAAGAAACAAATGGTTGAAGAGGCAACCATTTGGTTGATTCACGAAGATGCCTTCAAATCAATGAAAAAAAAAGGTAAAAACAAACGGATAAAGAGAGAAATATACAAAAAATTAAAATTAAAATTAATCAATTGAGGAGGGTGAATGTCAATGCCACCACCTCCACCACCATGTCCAGAGTCGAAATCTTCTTGGGGGATTTCTTTGACCCATTTGATGAGCGTGAGAACTTCGGGTTTAGGGTTTTGCAATATAGGCAAAGGTCAAGGGAATTCTGCGTCAATTACCCAATTTCAAAATTATTCATTTTGACCCTCTTTAAATGGATTTAATGACAACATTAACGGGGATGAACGACATGGGAGTATTCCAAACCTCAAAGGTTATATAGGGGGTTTTTGGTCAATTTGAAATGATAGAGGAATATTTTGCAATAGGCACAAAGGTCGAGGAGTTTTACGCCAATAAACCATTAGAGAACTAAAAAGTCATCTCTAAAGGTTCAGAATGAATTTGCTAGAAAGTGAAGTTGTGGACTGATTACACAAGAGTTTGAAAAGAACAAAGAAAATGGATAAGGACATGAAGGTGGTTGGGATGTGAACCTATGCTCTTCCATTAAGAAGATTAAAAACTTTACCACAGAACAAAAAATGTTTTCCACGCATTACTATAAAATGTAAAATTTTACTTGGAACAAATAAAACTTTTGTTGGTAATAATGCGACCACCTCATGAGCCTCACCTCGAGTTCGGTCCTGGACTTAGAGTAGTATTTGTGATCCCTCCCTATTTACACACACGTTAAAGGGACCGTAAACGAGATAAATGAGCAGCCCTCTATGCCCCGTCTTAAGTAGCCACGAAAGGGTCGACCTGAAACCGTCCTATTAGCGATCCCTACTCTATCTTCAATGGAAAGATGATGTGGCATCAAAACTAATTTAAAAATCAACTCTTTATTTCCAACAAGGCAAAATCGTGGCTAGATTCTTATTTCATTTAGCAAAAATAAGTTTTTTCATGACAATTTGACAACTATAGCATCATTATGCTTTTAGGGCTTCTTAAAAGATGGATTGTTGGTGCTTTCTTTCGTGAGAGAGAGAGAATTAACATTGTTAAATGATTGTGACCCGCCAAGCCCCACCTAAAATTATATGATACAAGTGAATATGATTTTCACAAGGATAGAAGATGATTATGGATCACTTAAAAAGTAACTTTTGCGTTCGATAACTAAGGAATATTCATGATTAGTTATCCTTCAAACTCTTCAGAGAGCCCAATATTCATTTTTATGACTAGAAGCTTTTAAGAATCCCATATCAAGTAATATGTATCTCAAACTTCAAAATCCTAGAGAACACAATTCCGTCATATCAATGAATCATTTTCATGTAACATTACAATGACAAACAAAGAATATGTCAACAAGAACGATACAATGATATGCTAACACTACTTGATTGATCCCAATGTACTACTAACTCAAACAAGGTTTCAAACCTTGAGTAGCGTCAAATTGCAATATTCATTTTCTTTCTTTTTCGTGAATGTAACAATTAAAAGTCTACGTAAGAATTATATAATTCTATCGTCCCTGTTACGTGGAGAGTAGATTTTGATAAAAGTGTAAGAATAATATAATTCTATCGAAAATTTGGCTAAGGCATGTTTTGATGTTTTAGATTAAACGAGTTGTCATTCAATTTCTGAGTTGAAAATATTTGTCATTACCCATAGTTTGACGTGTGTTCAAACAATCCACTCTTTGGCTAGAGATTAATTTTTCCAGAATAAGAAATAAACAATTTTAGGCTTATATTAAAAAATAAAAATAAAGGTATTGTTAATTCAGCCGTCCCGCGCCCGTAGAAGAGAAGACGCGTAGTGTTTTGTCTTACGATTAATGGCGCTTAACTGGATATCTCACTCAAAATATTTACACCTTGGACTCTCCGAAATCCTTCGCTTTCGAATTTCGATTATTTCTATAATCTTCTTAATTCTATACGCATACTGGGACAGGTGTGGCTGAATGCAATACCTTTTTTTCTCCATTCTACGGAGAGAGCTTATTGCTGTAGATATTTTTGAGGAAAATGCCTCGTTTAGCACTTGATGGTATGTATGCTGTCCGGGTTTTTAGTTCTACTCTGAATTATATCTGTGTGTGTTTAAACTGTGAGGCAATAAAAAATGAAATTGAAATCCCTTTTAAATATTAAGTGAATAATTTTGATGGAATACAAGTGTAAAATCACTTTTTTTCGATTTTTGAATTCTATGTATCGAATTGGTTTTCGAATTTTTGGATTAATCAGAGTATGGTCGAGGGAACAGAGCATTTATGTTTTCAACCTCAATGTTCATTGAGAATAAGGTTTAGATTGTTGCTGCTGTTGTTATATTAGAATGGGCTTTAAACCAAATAGTATTTCCAGTAATTTATCAATTTTTTCAATGTATGATTAATGGACAGCCATAGCCGCATTGCTCTTTCACACATAGTGACAGTATCTTCGAAATAACCATATAAAAATATCAAGGATTGTTCTTGGTTACAAGTGGATTGGATAGACATTAGTAAGAAACAAAGAGGTTAAATTTTTGTCCATTACATATTTTGATGCAGTTGCTGCATTACTGGATCTCCTATTACCTTCTTCATAAAGATATATTCTTTTATGTAGCTCTAACTTTTTTACCTTGATGAAATGTAGTTTCAAGAACATGGGATGTGAATGCAATGATCACTCCATCAGCCTCACTTGATGAACAGAGCACCACTTCTAGTCAGCCTTCACCGGCTCTATTCTTTTTCCTGGGAGGGATAGTCATACTCCTCATTGTGCTCATCTTGATATTTGTGTTCCGGAAAATTATTAAACCGGAAAAATTGAAAATGTTCATTGCTCGCACAATGAAGCAACCAGGTTGCAGTTTTGATTGTGTAATTACATCGTGAATTCTGCTGCGTTACTTCATCGGGATCTAATTTTTTAATCTATTGCAGTAGCAAAGGATGTCATGAGTGGAAATCTTCACACAATAAGCTATTATGATTTCCAGACACTGAAGAAGGCAACCAAAAATTTCCAAGAGAAGAACGTGCTTGGAAGAGGTGGATTCGGACCAGTTTTCATGGTAATGATACGGAGAATGTTCTATTTGTTAGATATTATTATTTCAAATAAAAAATTTAAAAATATGGTTAAGACCTTTGTGGAGTCAAGAATCAAGCCCCAATCTGAATCTTGAGTGCAATAAAAAGCAAGCATAAATTGGGAAAATGCAAAGCAATACATAGATTATACTGGTTAGCCCTCAATGTGGAGCTACTTCCACTTTCCATTGCTTGTTTAATTGTTTTCACTAAAATCGATAGAGAGTAGTTTGCAATAGAGATTTCAGACCTTTACGTTTTATTTCTCACAATGCAGAAAAATGAATGCCATAGATTCCTTTATATTAGGTTTCACGCAATCCAACATCTGGGATCCTTGCACACTACAGATTTCTACAATTCATGTGAACAAATGACTATCCTTTCCATATTCTCATTGTATTTAGTATCAGAAAAATGACCTCATTGGCATGTAGAATGCATATTTTATATATAATTACTCTTTCCATTTGATCATTTACTAGGGGAAGTTAGAAGATGGGAGGTTGATCGCTGTAAAGAAGTTGTCACTTGACAAATCACAACAAGGAGAATCGGAATTCCTTGCCGAAGTGAGGTTGATCACTAGTATACAGCACAAGAACCTGGTCCGTCTTCTAGGCTGTTGCTCTGATGGAGCTCAGAGGCTACTAGTGTATGAATACATGAAGAATAGGAGTTTAGACCTCATCATATATGGTACCATTTATAGTTCTCTCTGAGTTGACCCATGTTACTCGAAACATTTTGCTATGTGCTTGATCGTGGGCTTTTTGAAGCTTATTGGAAGAAAATAAATAAATGGAGTTAAAATAGAATTGGACAGTCATAACTAATATTTATATGTAATATGTGTGATATATGATTATAACTGCTTAGAGTGGGGGACGTGGGATTGAATTCATCATATCTCTACCAAAAAGATAATGTGGTTAGTGAACACTGTGAACCTTCCAATCTGAAGCCAGTGTCATTTCCTTTAGAAATCATGCACATGTAGCTAGTGAAATAGAAGCATGATAATGTATGAAATAATTCTCGTCCTGAAGAATTCGAAGCCACAAGACAATGCTAGAATGCTTCACTTTTATCCTCATAATAGTTTTCTGTTGATAACGATCCTGCCCAGAAATAAATGAAAGCATTGTTTGCTATTTGATTAAATTCCTTCTTGGGTTTTTGGTTTGATTACTGTGTGGTGCAGAGAAATGTGAACCATATTTAAACTGGACAACTCGCTTCCAAATAATTCTTGGGATTGCTCGAGGGTTGCAATACCTGCACGAAGATTCACACATCAGGATTGTACACAGGGATATCAAAGCCAGCAACATTCTCCTGGATGACAAATTTCAACCTAGGATTGGAGATTTCGGCCTAGCCAGGTTTTTTCCTGAAGGTCAAGATTTTCTCAGCACTAGATTTGCTGGAACCTTGTAAGTGCTTTTCCTTACCACTCATACTCACAGAGAATGGTGATCATATTCATAGCTTCAACAAAAAGAAGTTTCTGAAGAATTAGAACAGATAAATATGTAACAGGAAATAAGTTGGTTTTTTTTTATTACGACACCCAGAGTTTTTATCACCTGAATCATGTAAAGTTTCTCTTTCTTGGCGTTCTTCCGTAAACTACAGATATAAGAGGATGTTTGGAAAGTGTTCACAAATGGTGTAAATTATATATAGATAAAAATGTGTTGTGAATAAATGAGTAGTACTTGTGGGTCTTTCAACATGTGTGGATAAAAAATGGCTTGTTCATAAACATGAGCCAAACATATGCTTAAATATTGGCTCTGTTTACAAATTAAAGCCCATATTGACTCAACTTTTAGATTGTCTTGGGAATGTGAAGGAGAAATGCATTTCTTCCAAACAAGGTCGGAAAAGATAATGCCTAAGTTTAGAAGAACGCCAAGAACTACATATATTGGGTCGAGGGTTGGAAAAAACTTCAGCATATAGAAATTGTAACAATGGAGTTCTTGCCGGTGATAAAGTTGAACATAAAATGAAAGAAACATTATAGAGTTGGAAGAATATAAGTTCATCAACACTTGTGACGCATCATCAATTGATTAGTTTAGCCTTCTAAGAGCTATGCCGACTATCACTTTTGGTTTCTCATAAAGCATACCTTGACGTTATAATTGAAATATGTTTGTTTACATTATATTATACATTATGTTTGCAGAGGTTACACTGCGCCTGAGTATGCCATTAGAGGAGAATTGTCCGAAAAGGCCGACATATTCAGTTTTGGAGTTTTGGTGCTTGAAATTATTAGCTGCAGGAAAAATACGGATCTTTCTCTGCCCTCAGAAATGCAATACCTCCCTGAATATGTAGGCTCTTTTGAAGACTTTCTAAATGTAGATTTGCTTTCTGATCTCATAGCGAAATTCAAATTTACTTATCTTTCTGCAATACTTGTGTTGCAAGGCCTGGAAGCTATATGAGCGGTCGAAGTTGGTCGATCTCATAGATCCAAGAATGCGAGACAGGTTTGTGGAGAAGAATGTTTTGCAGGCAATTCACGTGGCCTTCCTATGCCTTCAGCCTCATGCGAATTTAAGGCCACCAATGTCTGAGATTGTAGCAATGTTAACATGCAAGGTTGATGTGGCCGGAAAACTTACTAGACCTGTCTTCTTGGATAGAAAACAAAGGCAAGACGAGAAGCTTTTGTGGGATTCAATAACAGAGCCTTCCCCGTCTCCACTGAGGAGTGATTCCCCTTCGTTTCGTTGGCCTCCAAAGTAAAGGTTTTAGTCTTTCAGACATGATCTTACTAGGTAAATCATAAAAAATCACCCTTGTGATTTTAGCGTATCTTGTAACATACGCACAAACCATTTTGTTCCCTTTTTCGTAGGATGAGCAGCTTCGTTTCTTCATATTTTTTGAGTGGAAAATTCATTTTCAGTAGAAGAAACTAGCATTCATAATTGTACATGAAACCTTGTTGTTACAGCAAACTCAAATTGAATACGATTGTGTAGGGTAGGATATTCATCACCAAGAATGAGATTATCACAAAGAAATCAATCACAAAGAGCAAGGCTCTTTTATGGAAAGCGCTTTAGGAACCACTTTGAGTAATGAGAGATCGTGAAAAAGAATTTAGGATTTAATCATATATACATATAAATCTCATTCTTATCACGACCTATTGGTCTATCCTTTCATTTAATCCACATGTCATGAGCAACACTTTATTAAAATTGTTAAAGCCTCAAATGACAATTTCTATTTCTC
>CAIGRP010129188.1:0-30972 GCA_903798385.1 Fraxinus cuspidata | reverse complement strand
TATACGTTCTTACAATAAAATGTTCTTCACGTAAATTTAAAATTTTTCCTACTTTTTAACAATGTTTTAAATAATGATTTTTAGGAGAATATATATTTAAAAAGTAGGGAAAAGTTTACGTTACGTACAAACTATATTATTGTATGAATATGTAATTAAAAATGAGTATAAAAAAAAAAGAATTTCAAATAATAGTTATCAAACATAAAGTAAAGATACTTTTACTGTAAAGCTAAATTGTCACCAGAAGTCAAAACGTTATTTATTGGCGCCTTTTTTTTTTTTTTAATGACTCGGGTGTTTAAACTTTGCTCGACTAATCCTGATGAGTGGCAGTCTTCCCCCTGGTTCACCACCCGAATTATTTATTGACACTCTTTACACTTGTAGTTGTAGGTGTAAGTGTAAGTGAACAACTAAATTTTTGATAAAGCACCAAGGTATAAGCTTAGATTGTGTGGAGAAATTGTTGTCCCAATTAAAATATAGATTGTAATTTAAGTCAAAATCAACAATTAATTTTAATCACATACTTTATGGTTCGCACAATTTTTCAATCACACATTTCATCAACGTTTATCAAAATTTACTAAAATTTTGATTTTAATCCCCACCAAATAGGGGCTTAACTTAATACACGGAATTTCTGATTTAGCTTCTTGTTAAAATCTAAGAGAAATATTCGATCCAGACTAAAAAAAAACTAATCAATCGAACACCAATCGACATACTCGACCCAACAACATTAACACCTTTGATTGTTGCAAAACTTGCCCCATGAAGTAGAATATGGTGGTGGTATTTCCATATCACGAAGGGAGGAAGGTTGAAGACAAAGCAATGGTTGAATCTCAAGTTCTTCAATTCGGTTGCCTCTCAAACTCTTCACTGTATTTAACACACACTCCCTCTGTTTGAGGAGGGTGGCTATATGCATTAGTTTAGGTGTCATTATTGGGGCCAAAGTCACTCTTCTTTCCAATGGGCCAAGACTCATCAAATGAGCTAAAACAAAAAACCAAACTAACCACAACATGGACCAACTATCCAAATGCTAAATGGGCTACAATAGATCACCCCTAAATCCAACTCGAAATTGTTTCCGAGTCGAGCCGTTACTTTGATGTCGATAAATTATCCGACGTCTGTTTTAAATAATTGTCCGGATTTATTGGGTATCAAAACCCAACACAGCTCAAAGATGAAAAAAATATGTAATTATACACAACTCCTCTAAGATTTTAAACCAGATGATTCATAGAAATCTTAATAAATATTGGTAATGGAACTAGTCGAAGTTCTCATTATATTGTAAAGAACTGTAGACGGAAGTCACGGAACAGATTGAAGTAGCACTGTATAATATTCCAGACAAGGTTTGCTTTACAACTAATAAAGTTAGTTCTATTTTGTTGTCTCTTTTTCACAAACCAATAACTTTTAATATGAAAAATGTTTTAAACGGCATCATTTAAAAACTAATGATGTCTTAATATGAATATTTAGTGGAATATTAAACGATACTTCTCCAACGTGATCCACATTCTGCCATTAGTAGATATAATATCTAATCATATTTCTCAACCAATTAAAATATTCTAATTACCTCACAAAATAATTAAAAAGAGCACGTTCATTATATATATATATATATATATCATCAAACTCTTTCATAATCATAACGCAATATTGTTGATAGTAGAGAAAAGTTATGTTTTGAATTCGCCGTTTTAAAACAAAGTGTTGAACACTTGCCTCGTGTTTTGCATTCCTCTTACCTTGCATAAAATTTCTGCTTCTTTTGTTCTTTTCCAAGTTTACTTCGTTATTTGGTTGTTAAGTTTCAATTTTGATTTGTAAAACGCACATTCACATACCCAACAAGTTTAAGAGGAATTTTATTGTCGTTTTACTTGTTATAAATTGATTCTTTTCATCTCTTGGAATAAGCAAAATGTTCGTGTTCCATTCTTGTTTTAATTGTATTAAACTTCTATTTTCGTAAAAGAAATGGATATCGTTGGGACTTTTTCGAGTCAAACAATAAATGGTACAACTAATGTGGTTCCGCCGATGGCTATACCACTGCAAACTACTCCAATTCCACATGGATAAAAACTAGAGAAATTGTGGATTTCAAGAGATGGCAACAAAAGAGATTCTATTTCACCATCTTGAATTTAAAAAGGTTCCTAACCGAAGGTGCTCCACTCGTCTAAGAAGAAAAGAATAATCGCGAGTCAATTATCACTTTTGATGCTTGGAAGCAATTGAACTTTCTATGCAAGAACTATATCCTAAACGAATTGGACAACACGTTTTATGGCGTGTGTATAGTGTGATAGAATATGCAAAAGAATTTTGGGATTCTTTGCGAAGGATGTCGGCAAGAAGAAATTCATCATCGAAAATTTCCTTGATTATAAGATGATAGACTCCAAAGTTGTCATCAATGAAGTGCAATAACTATAATTCTTTTACAAGACATATCGCCGAGAATGTGAAATTGAGTGAATCATTTCAAGTTACTGCTATCATCGATAAACTCCCTCATTCATAGAGAAATTTCAAAAAATATTTCAAGCACAAGTACAAGAAAATAAACTTGGTAGAACTCATTGTCCGACTAAGAATTAAAGAAGATAACAACAAGACCAAGAGAAAGTTTGTTGTTTAATTTGAGCAACCCAAAGCCAACTTGGTGGATTCCAGTTCGAGGATCGATAAAAAGCACAAAAAGAGACAATACCAAGATTGCTAAAAAAATTCAAAGGCAACTGTTATAACAATGGAAAATCAGGGCACCATTCAAGTGACTAACACAAGCCTAAGAATAATGCACACACAAATGTGATTGAAGGAAACCTATTATTTGATGGGATGCAAGAAATTAACTTTTCAACGGTTGTTTCTGAATGAAACAACGTTAGAATCCAAGGGAATAAAAAGTTGATACTGGTGCAACCTGCACATTTTTGCTGACAAAGCATTATTCTTCAACTATGAAAAACTTCATGGAGAATAACTCTTTATGAAAAAATTTTCAAGTTCCAAGGTTGAAGGAGAAAGGAATGCGACATTGAAGATGACTTCTGACAAATAGCTCATCCTCAACAATATCCTACGTGTATCGACGATTTTAAATTAGTTTTTGCATATGATAAATTTATATTCACTAAGAATGAGTTGTATGTTGGAAAATGATACTTATGCTATAAAATGTTCAAAATGAACAATCCTACTATTGTATCATAACCAAGCATAATGAAAAAAATGTTCAAATTCTGCGTATATGCTTGAATTTTTTTGTTTAGAGTATAGTCGATTATGATATACAAATTTTAAATCTGTACATCTTATGAATTTAAGTTTGATAGCAACGCTAAAATTTGATCCTAATCATAAATGTTAGATTTGGTTGAGATAAAATTGACCAAAACACCATTTTATTCGACTAAAAAACTCTACACCTTTAGAATCAGCGATAGCTGTAACTTGAAGTTTGTACAAACTAAATGAGGGAATAAATACTTTATTACTTTATTGATGATTGTACAAAATTTTGTTATGTCTATCTACTAATAAGTAAGGATGAAGCTTAAGATGTTTTTAAACATTATAAGATGGAAGTTGAGAATCAAGTTAGTAAATGAATAAAGAATATTTGAAGTGATAGAGTATGAAGATACGGGGCGTCGTTTGAAGAATTATGTTTCGAAAATTGCATTATTCATCAAACAATGACACTTTACTCACCTCAATCAAATGATGGTGCTGAATGCAAAAATCAAACTCTTAAGGAAATGATGAATACAATATTGATAAGTTCAGGTCCACCTCAAAACATGTAAGAGGAAGCTATACTTTTAGCAAATAATATTCTTAAAAAGATACCTCAAAAGAAACTGGTTGAAACTCTATATGAATTATGAAAAGATCAACAACCTTCTTATAAGTACTTGAAAGTTAAAATTTCATCAATCTTAAAATTCTTAACAAGATACCTCAAAAGAAAACATATGAAACTGCAAATGGTACTATAAATAGTAAAGAACTAAGGCTCATTAAAAGGACTAGAGAATCAACTTGATATGATCTTGATTTTCTAACCTATATGGTAGAAAATGATCCTAAAAATTTAGTGAAGCAATGTCTACACTGGAAGCATACATTGGAAAGAGGCTTTCAATAGTAAGATAAAATCTATAATGCAAAACCATACTTGAAAAATTGTTGATTTACCACCTGGAAATTAGTTTTCAGGGTATAAATGGAGTTTAAAAAAAAAAAATGAAATGTGATCGATCCAATGACAAATACAAGACTAGTTTGGTTGCAAAAGACTATAGGCAAAAAGAATTAATTGACTTCTACGATACTCACCTATGACTAGAATCACTTCGATAAGGGTTTTAATTGCAATTGTTGCATTGTATAACCATGAGACTCATCAAATGGTAGTAAAAACGAAATTTTTGAATGATAAGTTAGAAGAAATATACATGGAGCAACTTGAAGGATTTATTACTCCTAACCAAGAACGGAAATTTTGCAAACTTGTTGAATCCTTACATGGGTTGAAGTAAGTTCCAAAGTAATAGTACGAAAAAGTTTGACAAAATTATGTTGTCAAATGAATTTAAAATTAACGAGCGTGACAAATATGTATTCATAAAACATACACACAAAGCCTATATAGTTGTATGTCTATATGTGAATGACATGTTAATTATAGGTAATAGTCATGATATCATCATGAATACTAAGAAAATATTTCGACATGAAGGATATGAGTGTGTCAGATGTAATATAAAGGATTGAGATCTCTAGGACATCTGATTGAATTATTCTTTACCAATCTTATTATTTGAATATATATGAGAAAAGTCCAATGAAATCCCTATTGATTTAAGTCTAAACAAGTAAAAAAATTAAGGGTGAACCAGTATCTTAACTAAAATATTCTTGAGTTATAGACAGTCTAATGTATATTACGAACTACACTCGATTGGATATAGCATATGCTGTGAATAAAGTTAGTAGATTCACAAGTAAGCCAAGCAATTGGAAGGCGTTGAAAAAGGTTCATAGATATTTAAGATGCACCTTTAACTTTGGATTACACTTCATATATTATTCTACTATATTGGAAGGATGTTATGATACGAATTGGATATTCGATAGAATGGATTCCAGTTCTACTATTGGTAAAGTATTCACCATTGGTTGCACTGTTGTGTATTGGAAGTCCACAAAACAAATTTGTATAGCTCGATCAACATGAAATCGAAATTTTTAGCTTTAAACAAAGCTGGTGAAGAAGCAGAATGACTTTGTAACTTTTTTGAGGACATTCTATGTTGGCCTAATCTTGTACTGTTATAGGTATACATTGTGACTGTCGATCGTCAATTGGAAGGGGAACAAAATAACATGTAAAATGGCAAGTCAGATATATACATATCATTTGATCTAAAATGGTAACCCAACATGTTGACCGGAGATTTTTAGATTTTGGTTTAATGGGGAACAACTAACTTATGAAGATTTCATGAAGTACTTAGGAAATAATTCTTACTCATTCCTATGATAATCAAAGTTCTTTTTGCATAATGTTAAATTTTAAGATACGCTTTTTATGATTCATATAACTTATTAAGTCAAGTAGAGTGTGACAGAAAACTCCGAACCTATGTTAGTGTAAAGTGGGGAAAATTTTTTAGGCTGAAATTTTCTAAAACATTTACGAATTGCAAGAGTGGTGCAGGACTAAAATGAACAGAGTTATGAAAACTAAAACAGTTCAAGGAAGATATTGTGTGAGTATTGTTTTCTTGATTTACAACAATGGCTGAATAGTTCAAAATATCATATTCACTAATCAGTCAAATAAATTCGACAGTATTTCACTAACTCAGGTTCAAAGTCAGAAGCTACCTCTCCTGATGCGACATATTTTCACTTGTCTCTCTACTAGTGTCTATATTATCATTTGCATGTCTGATAATTTCCATTCATGTGGGAGATTGTTGGAATTTGGTTAAAATTAGTAAAATTAACAAAAAATATTTTTTATCAACTTCAATCAAATATTCAAATAAGTTCTGATAGTCAAATCAATCAAGTGAATAGACCAACTTGCTCTTCTCGTCGAGTAGATGATCGTAGAATATTTGAAATTTCAAATTTAATTCCGGATAAATGATAAAATTATTGTCCATTGGAAGTAAAAAATGAGAATTCAACATATAAAACCGCCACTTGAATGGTAGCCTAGCACGCAGTGAGTCGCGAACTTCCTACATGAAATATGTTGAATTTTTGGGCGTGTTTTTCTAGCCACAATCCCTCATCTTTTATAAGTTGGACATTCTTAATGAACAAAATTCATTCCATATCATTTTCTTTGATTACTTTTTATCAAAACAATTGAAAAATCGTTGTTTTCTTGCACAAAAATCATAGTTTAGTAGAGAGAAATTCTGTTTCGAGTTTGTTGTTGCATTGAAGTTTGAAGTACTCCTACTGCAAGGAGAATCTGTTGTATTTAGGGAGACGATTGCCAAGACTCTATTGTACTGTTGCGGGCAATTTCGTCTTGAAGGTAAAGTGTTGAACATTTGCCTCGGGGTTTGCATTACTCATTTCTTTCATAAAATCTCTGCAACTTTTGTTCGTAAGTTTAGTTTGTTATTAAATGATTGTTTGAACCACATTATTTTGGAAGAATGTATTTTGAAATAGTGAAGAATAATAATGAAAATTTTAATGTGGCTAAAAAATGGGCTAAGTTCCAATTTTGATTTGCAAAGCGTACACACGCATACCCAGCAATATATGATTAAAAATAATAGTTGATTTTGACTTATATTAATATCTAAATTTAATCTCTACCAAATCGGGCTAAGTGATGATTTGTACAGCTATCGAAATTTTAGGGTGTGACTAATTTGAACACAAAATGAAATGTTCAACTGAGTTTACCTTAACAACCTAATCTAATATTTGCGGGACGTAGTCAGAGGGATCAATTTTATTATTGGGCGAATTTGCGAATTTTCCAAAAGGACCATCGATCGACTTATTAATTCTTAATATTTGTTTTTTATTTTGTTGAAACTATTTTCTTTTCTCTAGAAGTTCGTCTTCATGTTACTCACTCGACATTAATTACAGGCACTTAGTATTTACTAAAAGCTACTAACTTGCCCTACAATGCTTCCCTTAATAAAATATAGTAAATAATAAGATTTTACAAACTATTGTCTATCTATTTCTAAAATATATATAAAAAATGTTTTATTCACAAAATAGTTTTTATTATTTTCACTACATATTAATTGTAGCTAAGATTTCAAATTTTTGTTCATTGTAATAATTATTTTCTTAAATTTTTTCAACGTATTCTTATCATAAACCTTTTATTAATTAGTACATCATGTTTGATGGCAGTTTTGTGTAGAAAGTCCATTGGAATTGCATAAAACAACTCATTTGCACATCATATTTTACAGATAATAATAATTGCAAAAGTATGACAAAATATTTTTCTTCCATTTCAAAATATGCAAACAAACTATTTTGATAGGTACCATCACCAATAACGAGACACGTTAATTAATGGAAGGTCAAAAATAAGCATTTGACAAAAACAATTAAGGAGAGAAGTGTTACAATTGGCAAAGGTTGATGACATGAAGTGCAATTTAAACGCGCTATATAAATAAAAATTACGGTGAGAATGTAATTATCCATAGAAAAATGGATGAGAAAATCCGATTGTCCATTTTGTCCTTATATTTTTTGTTTACAATCACCGACACCAATATTAATGTTTTCGTTCAAATATAATAAGCAGTTTACTTATGCTGCACTTAGTATACATAAAACTGAAATGTTATGTTAATCGGCAATGGTTTAGTGTCTTTTTATCAATTGGTATTAGTATAAGAATAAAAAATGGAAAATCAAGAATTGGCAATTGAAATATAAATACTTTGAGAACTCAAAAGAAAAGAAGGAAAAACTAAAAGTCTTGGGTTAAATGGAAATGACTAAATAGATGTTTATCATTTAATATTAGAGTGACTATATTGCTACCAAAAGTTCGATTTGTTACTCCACAACTTTATTTATGGTGATTATATACCCACCACATTTTTATTAAAACACAACATTTAAATTGTATTAGGGTCCTTGAACTTTATTTATTCTAACATTTAAACTTATAATCTTTTTTCCATCATATTTTTATACTTCATTTTCTATTAATTAGCCCATTGAGTCTCTAATTACGATTTTTGCTGAAAAAAATGCGTTAACTGTACTTTAGAATATGGGACAAATATTTGATTGTAGTTTTATATTTAATTTTTTTTCTTATTTAAAAATAATGAGAATAAATAATTCTTTTTTACTGCATCTTAACAAAAATTCTTGAAAAAAAACTGTCACTTGGGATGAAATGTACCAACTAATATAAGATTGATAAGAATAAGACAAAAAATGTATAGGAACTTAAATGTAATAATGAATAGAGGTTAAAAATATTTTATGCAATTAAAGTGTCGTGCACTTATTAAAACATGTAGTGTCAATATATTTAGTCTTTAATTATAATGTCAATAGATTGGATCGTGCAAAGCATGCATGAGGCGTCCCAAGTATCCACAACCGCCTTGGACACCGAAAACCCATCAGATGTGACTATCGGTTGGGTTACCTCTTATCGGTGAGTTATGTTGCCTCGGAGGCATTTGTCCATGAGGCAATGGAATACAACATTTTTACCCTAGAAAAGTTAAGATGACGGAGGCTTTATGCTCCAACATAAAGGCCTCGGATTACTTATGTGACATTTTGGCTTAGCTAAAACCATATATGTAGTGGCGTAACATATTTCGTTTCTCATTTGACATGGATATATATTAAAATTGCAGCAACAATACAAGTCTTTTTCATTATAATGTTGGAGTTTGCTTTATAGAAATACCATAATAAAAAATGTGTTTGTGACAAGGGTACAAGTATAACTCTTGACAAGCATGGAAGACCACTTATGCAGCAAATTAACCATCATTTCTGTTTTATTTCTTGGGTTGAATAGATTATTTCAATTGATTTCGGTAGGAAATTATGCTTTATTCCACAGGAAATGATGAATTGTCCTGAAAGAATTAATTAAAGACTTCTAATTAGTCGTGATTCAAATGTTTTTTTATTGCGAATAAAAAGATGGGCGTTATATGGAATTTTACTCTATTTAGCTTTCCCCTTTGGCTTTAGGTTCTCTAAACATTTAAACCCGTACATGACAATTTTGCAACGAGTATTCCTTATCTGATTAATTTTATGAGTCAGATGTTGAGTTACAGCCACGTGAACATTTGGATAAAGTGAACGGGAGAAATTGATGAAAGGGACTTTTAAAATACATGCAAACCGTGGTTCCTTATGGCAGGAAAAACTGAAAAAACCATAATGGCGCCCATTTAAAATTCCAATTTATCTACTCGTCCAGAAAATGTTGACCACCACTTGCATTACAGATGTAGTGTTGGCCACACATAATTGGCTGCCAAAATGATTTTTTTTTTTGGCGAAATCCAATGAGAGAATGCTATAATCGTCAAATTGTGTGTACACATTTTCTGTACATATAACAAGACTCTTAAAATTCTCCCAATAAGGGTCTTCTCAGTTTAAGACTAGCGTTGGAGTATAATCCTACCGATTTTGATCTTTTTTCAGTGATAGTCTATGAAAGGTTGGAAAAATCGATATTTTTGAAGTTTTTTAGAAATTGTAATTTGCGACGTATTTCTCAACCCACTAAATATTTTTTCCAATTCTTATAATTTTACTAACAAAACAATTAATTTCAAGCCACATATTTGTTCAAAACTAACTTGTAAATAAAATATAATAATTAAAAATGTATTTATGTGAAAATAATGTTTTACAACTATAATATTTACTTATAAGTAAAAAATTAGTTCTATTTAAAAAAGGCTTATAAAGTAAACAATACTACTAATAAAATTTAAAGTTGTTATAAAATTAAAAGTGATAGAACAAGAAGAGAAGAAAATTAAGTGTGTGTTTTGTTGAGAAGCAATGTCTCATATTTATAGGATTCAAAATGAGAGTTATAATTAGATTAGAATAGACTCGTTTAGACTATTGACATATCATGATAAGACTACAAATCATCAATAATTATCTCATTGTTTTAAAACACTATTCTTTTGATGATTATTTGTACAATAACTGTCTTGATAAAAATCTTGTTCGATAAAAATTCAGTGGAAAAAATTAAAAAGAGGGACAAAGAGTACGATCAATAGTTAAAATTTTGTATTATAAAGAAAATATTACCTAATTAAAATCTTATCTAAAAAAATTAGTGGGACAAAATCTATAAGGAAAAATAGTATAGCTACTCTCCCTAATATTAATCAATGAAAATTGTTGAATTTGTCGCATTTTAATCTCGTATACAAATTTCTTGAATGTAAATGTGAACAATGCTTCTGGGAATAAATAATCCATTTTGTCAATGGAACGAGTTTGTTGAATTTTGATATCACCATTCTTCTGAACCTCATGTGTATATATTTTTCGTCATCTCCCTTGATATAGGGCTCTTTTGAGTTGTGCAATACAAGCTGTATTATCTTCATACAAAAATATTGAGCTATCTTTTTTTGAAGTCAATTCACATTATGTTTGGATATGATGGGTCATCTTCGTCAACTATACACATTCTCGACTTACTTCGTGCGATACAATAATTTCAAAATAGTTTGAAGATATTGCGATCAAGGTTTGCTTCATAAATTTTACATGATATGGTTGTTCTTCAATGTGTAAGTACATGTTATGTTTATGATTTATCTTTATGTGGATTAGAAAGATAACCTTCATCTACACATCTTACTAAAGATCTCGACTTTTGAGAATAAAATAATCACAAATCAATAATACATCTTAGGTAACAAATGTGTTACAATGTCTTTGAGTTGCTATAGAGCTATAACTTGTAGTGACATTTATAGAAAAAAATGATGTCGGGTCGTGTACAATTTGCAAGATAGGTTAATGTTCTAATTGCACTAAGATATGATACTTAACGGTCAAGTACTTTTCATCCATCTTCAAGTGGGCAAAATCGATATTTTTTTAAATCAAGTGATCGAACAACTATAAATGAAAATATTGAACGTTTTGATCGAGGACGATGTGATGGAAGATATAGATTAGTTTAGTTTTAATATTAGTATTTCCCTTTGTTTTAGAGGTTTAGTTTGAGATATGTTTTTATTTTCTTTGAAATTTTATTATGCATTGTTTATTTCATAATTGATATTGAATTATGTTTACTTATTTTGATTATAAATTCAACTTTTTAAAAATATTTATTTTATTTTATTTATAGATTAAGATAAATTGTCAAGCTATCTATTTAGTTTGAGATTGTAACTACATATTCTATTTTTCAAGACAAAATATATTTTTTTGACTTAACATTGGCTCAAAATAATGTTAAAACGATATCATGTGCATCGAACATTGTTGAAAACTCCAAAAGAGTGTAATCTTATCAAACTTTTTTCTCAAACTTTCATAGTGCAATGGGAATAGTTGCTCCACTTAAAATTCCATAGAAGTAACAGATTTCATCCGTCGAAATAAAAATACACGATATTTATTGAGATGACATGCTAAAAAGGTGTAATAAGTGACAACCCCCAAAACATGTCCATCTATCACCATACCTACAAAGGACGTATAGAGAGCCATCGGTGAAACATCGCAAGCGATTCTTTAGGGTTGTACTCTGCTGCTGTATGACCTGCGCCCTACAAAATAAAATAAACTTTCATTTCTAGTTTTTCTTAAATCTTTGTGAGAAAGAGCATAGTCAAACTTTTCTTGCCTTCACTGTAACAAATGTTAGAAAGAATTCATTCTTTTTGTACTTCTCTGTGTATCTACAAAACACAAAGTTTATTGCAATTTTCAGAATAATACCAAGCAATATATAGTGTGCGTGTAAGATCAAGAAATGAAAACCAACCCTGCGACTTGGCCATCAACATTCCATGGTCTCCAATCTTCAAAAACAGTCATATTGAGACTGCGAATCCATTTTAAAGGACCCATATAAGGTGCAACCATGTCATGATCTCCGCTAGAAAGAAAAGAAGCGTAGACGGCATAGTTAGAAAAAATATATAAATTTACATAAATGTATAGTTACTTTTTAGAAAAAATATACAAATTTACATTAATGTACAGTTACTTTTTTTGTTTAATGATCTACCATGAAATGTAAACCAACAAATACATTTTAGTTGATGGATAAGACTAAACTTAGAACATATTAAGTCACAGTTTCAGTTTAAGAAAGAAACTAATATTACTTATATATTAGAACTTCGAACGCTCTCTTGCTGAAAATTTTATAATATTGAAGAACACTTTCTACATCCTCTTCATAGGATAACCTGTGGTTGCATCTCGTCCAGTCTGATATCGTTCCCTGAAGATCAAAATACAAGATTACCCTAGAGATTTTAATAAAATATACGACTTTTTCTTTTTGTTGATAGCTAGCCAATTGTCAAGCATGCTGAATCTTTAATCTTTTGCCATTTAACATACCTTTCTAGTATGAAGAGCTTCTTGGACAGTCGGATCATTTGCCCAAACATAAGATGTTAGATAATTTTGAGGCTGTACAAAAGAAATGTGTTCATGAAAAACTGAGCGTGCTTGGGTAAGATAAAAAAATTTACTGACAAAGTAAGTCGTAACTTACTTTTTGGAAAAACAACTTTTAAGCAAACATGTGTATATGTGTGTGTGTGTATTAAAATAAAAGATTAATTATGTTACGCGACACCACAGTCGATCTTGTTCAGATGCTGGGAGAACGAGGAGGTCAATTGGATCATCTTCTTGAAATGTTTGAGCCCATCCAAAATCATCTGATTTTGGTGTTATGTATTTACATTTTGGTTCCAATATGTGAGGTGGATTTACTTGGTTTATACACTGCAATATTTGATCATATCACGAAACTTCTTTAGGGTTTATGACCATAATTAATGTTAAATAATAAGAAAAGTAAAATAGATTCAAATTATTACCTCTTGGATAGATTGAAGAGCACAGAGACATCGCAAATTATTTGGATCAGGATTGTAATACTTTCCATCACAGCTAACTTTTGCTAACTGAAATTGTACCAATTAAGCTAATAATATGCAAAATGCTTCATTTTATTATCAAAATAGTTAAAAAAGCAAAATGAATACCTCAAAATACTCATCTGATATAAGTGCCATGCGGTGAGCATATGGAATTCGTTCATTATAATCAATGTTTGGATCCGTTAGTCCACTGCCGATGATGTATCCCTGTTCCCATTTTGAAGGTACTCAACCATTAACACGAAATATGTTGAAAGAATTGGCAAATAAAAATAAGGAGAAATTCAAATATTTGCGTGAGCTAATCAATACTTGGAAGGACATTCGTGGCTCAAGTCCTGCTTCATTTCCTGCATTACAATCAAGATTAACAACTTAATCAAACTTCGTTGGTGGACAAAAAAAAATCAAATAAAATTTTGTAAGCTTCATTTTTTTTTTTCTTTTCAATATATACTACCTTGTAATATTTCCATCACAATCATGGGAACAAGTTTGCCTCCATAAGATTCACCCGCAACATATAGACGATTTTTGATAAACATTGGGTGATTCAATAACCACTGCAATATTCTCATATATTGTTACTTCACTAACCTTAGAAAAATTTGGGTGAGTAGATATAGAGTGAAATGTGTAAGAACTAATAGTAAGTCCCGCATCAAACGTCATTTATATTTCCTCCATTAATGATGTTGACCTACCTTCCTGAGAAATGTGTAATTATCTTTTGAAGATTTGGAGTCTGAGGAAGAATAACCTTGTGAAGTGTTTGCATACGAAAATCCGGTGCCAACAGGCCAATCTATGAATATAATATTGGCAACCTGAAATTCTTGTATCTATATTACAATGGTATTGAGCTACTAAAGACATGCATACAGGACTTCAAAAATGCATGGAGTGAGAGATTTTTATGACCTTGGTCCATGAATATGGATTTCGTAGAATAGATGGTAAGCTTCCATCAAAATCTGCCACATCAAAAGCTAAAGGACCTGCACAAAAGAACACTAGTTGGTGTGAGTATAATAAAAGTTGAATTTATCAATTATAAAAAAAAATATTTTTCTTTCTTCCTCTGCAAATATTGCTGGTTATATATGCTAATTTCTAGCTGGGAAATTGGTTATTTGGAGAACAATGTGTAAAAAATTGGACAGCTTAATTGACTGAAATAGTAATTTCAGTCTCCAGGATATATAAACATCGAAACACTAAGTTAAAAATATGCTTTTTAAGAATACATAATTGATGAAAGTGTGTAAGCAGGAATTCTCTTTTCTATATTTAGTTAAATCATGCTACATGAACATCAACGTTAACATAAAATTTGAAATAATGTCATGTGGCATTTTATGAATGGACAGTTTAAAACAGAGTCGGTTTTTTATTCAATCATCTAATGAGTCGGTTTTTTATTCAATCATCTAATGTTACATACAATTATGTTAAGCTTCCATAACCAGAAACTCTAAACCTTTTTTTTTCGCACTTCGCAGTTGCAGAAACCCATAGTAAAAAAATCAAATTATGTTTCTGGCTTTATTTCGACTGAAAAATTTTATTAGCACTAAAAAAAGATTGGTCTTTTTGTGGCCATACTATAGTTGAGAATCATTGTCACTTTATTTTTTCCCCAATGATGCAATATTGATAGATATAAATACATGATTTAATAACATATCAATAAAACTTTTCTCTCAGTGGCTTTAGATCCTAAAAATTCATTGAAATATTTAACAAGGATGATATTGGCAAGCTCGTAGAAAAATTCTATCCTAAAGATTTTAAAGCACAAGAGATTCATTATTTAAAAATGCGGCACTATGAGATTTTATTTCCTCAATTCCTAGTATCAGAACTTTCTGATGTATGTTTGTAATTGGTTGCAAGTAGAAATTTGGTGGGTTATATTATAGTGACTATTGATGCATCGTGTACTAATGCTAAGCATTTGTACCTTAACAATTGAGTGAGCATTTTACCAATGAAACACGTGAAGATGGAAATTGGTAGCTAAATGAGCGATTAACATTTTGAGCACGCGAACATTTGGACCAGCTAATGAGTGAAAATTTTTGTGTTCAATTTCTTTAATTTTCTGTATAGTTTTTATTTTTTATATTTTTGCTGAAGGATCGATTGAGGACCGACTAGTGGTATCACAGCGTCAAACATTTTTTAAGGAGGTTTTCTTGTTTCAATTTGTTGAAACCCTAATTGTTCTTCAAAAATATTTTTCCAAAAATCTGACTTGGAATTTATGAGGGAAAACAATTTTGTTTTCTAGAATTTTTTTCATGATCTACCTTTGATTCAACCTTTGGTTGGATTTTTTTAATAATTTGGTGTATTTTTGGTTTGATCTGTGTAGATCTAGAACGGATATGGTGATTTTTGATGTTTGTATACTGGAACTTTATAATGTTTTTGGATAACTTGTTCCAGATCTTGTGAAACTTTGTGTTTTCACTATGCTTTTGGTGATTCCTTGGTGACATATTACTGAGTTGTGGTGAGTTTTGGTGACTCATCCTGGTTATTAACGATTCTTGTAACACACTCTTGGTTATAAGTGAGTTGAGTTGGCAGACTCACTCCAATTCCTGGCGATTTCTTTGACTCACTTCTAATTTGTACTGAGTCGTAGTGTCTCACTGAGTTTTTGCATATTGTGTGGAGTTCTGGTCTGATTCTGGCATTCTTTTATTCTCAGCCCTGTATTGAAACCTACGGTTTCAAGTTTGGTGTTCTCTAACCCTATTCTCTATACTTCTATTACTGTAAACTGTCATTTGTGTGTGGTTATTAAGATAATTGGTCTACCTTTATTTTTTCTTTATCTAAGATCTTTTGCAATGATTTAGGAATCTAAGAGAATGTGGGATTAAAGGGCCTTCAGTCCTTAAACCCATCCAAATTAGCTTATATCTATGTTTCTTGATCATCTGTTTCTGATCATATAATGCATTGCCTTTGTGATATATGTACTAAATAATTTTTACAAAATTTAATGTTAAACCTCTGTTTGGCACACATTCTTTCAAAACTCATTTTCAACCACACATTCTTCAATAAAATAATATTTTCTATCACATTAATAACTTTTCCTTGCTTTTTAACCATATATTTCATATTATATCACTATTTAAAATACATTATTTCCTTAATAATATTCATCAAACTCACCCTAAGTAGATATTATTTTGACTATATTAAAATTCTGCAAAAATTGTGACTACATCAACTTGTTTAATCTTGAAATACTTTGTGCGTGGTATATACATGTGTTCTTCCCCAAAAGTTTAAGGTAGAATTGCATAATGACACCGAAGACAGTCTCTGGTGCTAGAAAGTGAGGGCTTTGTTATTACAACAAGGATGTGATGCTGCCTTAAATGGTACTTGGGCAGCAAAAGTAAGTTCTTAAAGAAGGATGGAATTAGATGAGATTGTCTGGAGTTCAATTTTCCTTTACCTATTTGATAGTGTGACTACGAAGATTGGGGAGACAACTTAAGCAGAAGCCTTAAGAAAGAAGTTAGAAACTTTTTACGTGACTAAGACTATGCCTAATAAGTGCTCTCTCTTAAGACAATTCAATAATTTTAGGTTTGATACTTCCGCTAGCTTAGAAGAGAACATTGATAAGTTCACTAAGTTGGTTCAAGATTTGGCTAATTGTGAGAAGTTATTTGATGATCATCAAGTAGTAGCTCTATTGAATTCCTTAATAGATAAGTACACATTTATTACATATGCCTTGAGTATTGTCTCTGTAGATACCAAAACTTCAGCTTTAAGGATTAGAGAGCTTGAATTGAAAGTAGATTTTAAAGAAACTAAAAGTGGTGAAGGGCTGAATGTGAAAGAAAGGATGAATAATAATAAGGGTAATAATTTTAGAAAGGGCAAAATGAAAAGAACAAAGATAAGAACAAGAACAGGAAAGTCCAAAGGCAAAGTTAAGAAATGTTATTATTAGTGAAAGACTGATGATTTTATAAAGGACTGTTTCAAAAAAAGTAGCTAACATGAAAGAAAAATCAAATTCTAAAGGATCAGCTGCCATAGCTTGTAACAATGACTTTGACAGCCAGAATGAATTCAAATTAATAGGTTTTTTATTCCAGCTACACCTTCCACGTGTCCCATAAAAAAATAGTTCACTGAATTTATTGCAAAAATGGTGGACAAGTTCAAATGGGAAATGGCACGAGCAGGGAATTGGAAAACTTAACCTTTTGCTGAAAACAATCATAGTATGGAGTTAACTGAGACTCGGTATTTCCCTGACTTGCAGAGAAATTGAATATCTAGGGGAGTTAGATATTGAATATGATATTATAATCCAAAAAGGTTTCACTAATTTTTTTCTGAATGATAAGGAAGTAATTTTTACTTTCAAGGTGAATGGTATTTACACTGTGCAGGCTAAACCGTTAGCTGGTATAAGCTTTGCTGCAGATGATTTAGATTCTGAAAAGTCTTCAATATGACGTAAGAGGTTGGGCCACATAAATGATAAAGGGCTGCAAATACTTAAGAAAACAGGGTGTTCTGTAACTGATAAAATTGAATAGCTTAAATTTTGTAAAGAATGTTTTATGGGAAAGCAAAACAGAATGCCTTCGAAACTGTCATTCATAAATCCACAACTATTTTTGAATATTTACAAGTTGATATTTGGGGACCAGCATCTGTTAACGCTCTAAGTAGGTTCAGATTTCATCCGCTCATAGTAGATGTTTTTCCAATAAAAATATGGACCTTTTTGTTAAAAGCTAAATATGATACTTTTAAAAACTTTTAAGCAATGGAAATTGTTGATAGATAATCAAACAAATAAGAAAATTAAAGCACTAAGTACAAATAATGGACTTAAATTCTTTAATTTTGAATTTGATTCTTTTCATAAATAATTTCAAATTGCGAGACATATGACAGTTACTTAAATATCTTAGTAAAATGGTGTAGTCGAGACAATGAATAAAATCTTACTTGAAAAAGTTAGCTGTAATCTCTTATGTTCTGATCTTCCTAACTTATTTTGGGAGGAGGCCTTAAAAACTGCAACACATCTTGTAAACAGTCTCTCAAGTGCTGTTAATTTCCAAATCCCTTGCAAATTACTCTTAAGACTTAAAAAAAAAATATTTTTAGTGTGCAGCTTATTCCCATCAAAGTGAAGGGAAACTTGAGCCAAAGTCCTTAAAATGTGTTTTTCTAGGCCATGGGGAATAAACTAAGGGATATAGACTTTTGGTTAAAGAACATAGTGACTATAAGGTTATTATAAGTAGAAATGTCATTTTTATTAAAAATGATATGCCCTGTGTTGTTTCTTCCAACGCTAGTTGGGATATAGGGAAATCGTGTTAGAAAATCGAAGTTTGGACATTATTGAACCTAATGAACATATTGAGGTAGAGACGTCTCAATCTGAAACAGATCAAGCTCAATCTGATATAGATATCGAAAATCAATTCAAAATCCCACTTTAGCTAATTACCAGTTAACTAGAGAACAATAGAAAAAATAGGTTTTCATTTTACTAGAATAAATAGTGATGACTTTGTGAACTTCTTCTCTGTTTTGGACTCTTTTGATTCTAGACCTACACTTGTGATTCTGAACCTACTACTTATGAAGAAGTCATTAACTATAAAGAATCTATTGTTTTTGAAAGAAACCATGAAAGATGAAATGAACTCTTCACTAAAGAATAAAACTTAAATTCTTGTCGACATGCGTAAAAGTCAAATGTAGCTGTCTATAAATGGGTTATAAATTAAGGAAGCTAAGTCCAATAATAAAAATAAGAGATACAAAGTTAGGTTAGTAACAAAAGGGTTTACAGAAAGCGAATGTATAGATTATAATGAGATATTTTCACTTGTTTCAAAATATACCTCTATAAAAATTTTAATTGCCTTGACTGCTCATTTAAACTAGGAATTAGATATGGTAATATAAATGAAATTATGTATATGAGTCAGCCTAAGGGATTTGAAATTAAATCAAAATCTGAAAATTTATGTCTATTGAAAAAATCACTTTATAATTTGAAACAAGCCGCTAGGTAATAGTATAAGAGATTTAACTCTTATATTCAAACTTTGGGGTTTCGTTAAAAACAATTTTGATTCCAGTTTCTTTTATAAAGGTGCAGGTGGTTCTACATATGTTTATTTGTTGTTTTATGTTGTTGATATGCTACTTGCCTGTTATGATAAAAAAGAAATAGATAAAATCAAATGAAAGTTTAAATCTGAGTTTGTAATTAAAGATCTAGGTCAAGCTAAGTGAATTTTAGATCTAGAAACTAAAAGAGAAGGAAAGAAGTATACTCTTTAATTGAATCAATTTTCATATAAGACTATAGTGTTGAAAAAAATTCTGTCTGGTTGTAGTTCTTCTACCTCCTGCAAACCTTTTTAAACTATCAAGTGAACAATCACCTAAAATATATGAAGAATTTGAAACAATGAATATATTACCTTATAATAAAACTGTTGGATGTATCTAATGGTGTACTAAGCCTGATTTGGATCATGACATAGTATTCTAAGAAGATTTATGGTAAATCCAGGTGAGCCACAAATTGTTGTAAAATGGACGTTGAGATTTGAAAGGCTCGTATGAATTAAGTTTATGTTTAAAAGGTGCAATGAATTAATATTTTTGAATGGCTCCACAGATTCTGACTTTGCAGGTGACTTAGATAAAAGAAGATAAACATCTTCCTATATCTTTACTCTTTGTGATGGGTGCATTATTTGAAAATTCCAAATGCAAAAGATTGTGGCTCTATCATCTACTCAGAGGCAATTTATATAACACCTTGTGATACTGCGAAGATGGACCGCGGTTAAGGAGTTTATTAAAGGAAATTAGTTTTGTTGATGAAATTAGCACATTGTGTGCTATAATCAAAGTGAAATTTGTCTTAGTAAGAATCATGTGTATCATGATAGATCTAAACATGTTGATATTCGAGATATGATGGATAAATGTACGATTACACTAGTTAAGATTCTTATTGAATTCAATCATTTTGACCTTGGTACCAAAGTTCTTCCCTTAAATGAATTCAAAAATATCTTAAAATTTTTTTATGTTACTTGGAAGGTGTAATGTTTAGAATAACAATCAATTTAGATTTTATCCTAAGAAGCACGAATAATTATAAACTTGTTACGTACTCATATTTGATATGGATCATAGCTTGGATACTTTCTGATACCCTCCGACACATGCTGTATACACATTATTATTATTATTATTATTATTTAAAAATTTTCAATACATATAATTTTTAGTTATTTTATATTTTTTAATTAATTTCAATATGTATTTGATACGTTATGACACATGAATAAGAGTGTTACTGGTTTCAAATTCATTATTATTGACGATAGATTGAAAAAGAAAACAATTTACTTATTGTTATTATCAATAACCTATTGAATATTAATAATATTTATTGAAAATACATAACTAGAGTTTTAAAATAATTAACAACTAGACTTTTTTATTCGAAATAGACAATATTATTTAATTACTTAATACAAGTGAAATCGGGTTAATAGTTAACAAATATATTTTTATTTTTTATAATAGATAGTTACTAGCATTAAATAATTTAGTACATAGTCTTGTGTGCGCTGTATGAGAGGGAATAAAATAACTCCACAACAATATGAAGAATTTAGAGATTGTTGAACGTCTTACTAATTGTTGACTCTTTGACCGGTGGACAATTGTTGATAAAAAATTATTTGTGAATCTTTTTGTTAAATGAAGGTTGTAATCTAGCCTTACACATGGCTGTGTCTATGGATATTGGATATGTTTTTTTTGTAGCCATATAAATAAGGCCTTAACCCATTTTTCACACAGATTAGTGTGTGTGTTGTTTCATTTTAGTCATCTTCTAGGTTTTTCTCTTTCTGATTCAAGCTCCTTTTGTCCGTAAATCTTTAGAGGAAATGTTTTGTAGTGAGTGTATATTGATAAATTGAGTGAGTAGTTTACTCTAGTAAACTCGTAAACTATGAAACGAGATAAACTTAAACATTTATTCGAACATTTGTATTGGACCAATTTTTGACTTGATTCTAGTAATTTCGAGCACAATCTAATGTGTAGGTGCTCAACGGGTGACGTGAACATTTAGGTTCTTGGGTGAAAAATTCTTGTGTTCAATATTTTAAATTTTCTGCAAAGTTTTATTTTTGATATTTTTTGTTAAACAATCGATTGAGGACTAACATGGCATAAACACCAAAGTAAATGCCATCAGCCTAAACCCATTTGGATTGTTCCCCAAAAACTATTGTGTCCACCATAATGGAGACTCCTACCCAAATACATGCATTAAGCTGCACTAGTATTCTTAAATCTTTTTGGACCACTAGGATATTAGATCACACAAGGTCTCGCGTGTGTTGTACTCTAACTAGGACTACACAATGAAATACTATAAATACACACTTTATTATTATTCATGTACATTTTACTCTATAAAATTTTCAAGCATTGAAGAGGATGGGAGGACACATCTTAATGTCTTTGTTTAAGATATCATGAAGTTCTGTCCAAGTATTGCTCATCCAACCCTTATTTTAGGTCTTGCACTATTGGGTGACATTTTTAGTAGCATCAAAAGACACAAGTACAAACTTAATATTTCTACTTAAAAAAAAAATCATTTAAAACAATGTTATTGTTAAAATCCTCACAAGAATTATGTACGTTGATACCACTTGTTAGGAATAGAAGAAACATGATTATATAGCACAATATGAGGTAGCAAGCACAACACAAAAAGAATACAAGAAATTAGCAAAGGAATGGAGAATTTATTATAAAGAAGGAAGAATTACAAAGATTGCTAATGAAATTGTTCAAACTAAGAAGAAGAGCCAACTATATATAGGGGTACACGTCAAACCCTAATAAGAGTCCTAAAGATGGAAATAACATAAAAAATCGCATAGAATGACGAAAACAATATTGAGTTGGATAAGCGTGATGCTCAAGAGCTAGGCTCATGGTAAGCGAGAGGCAGGTGTGTCACTCGAGCTGCTCGAACGACAGGCTAGCGGCCAGCTAGCGACAATGCAACTTCTTTTTCCTTATTGGTCCATATTTCGACCTTTTCAAAGCCCAATTCAATAAATTCACAAATACCCAATCGATTTGGATCAAATTTTAACAAATTTCCACCTTGAACCAAATTTTAATGCAATGAACAAACTTCAAAACTCTCCTCATGGAGACAAATTCCACTTCAAGGCATAAAACTGATCACTTCAACAAGAACATCAACCGAACTCCATAAAACTGAATTCTTCAACAAGAAAATCAACCAAACGAACAAAATTCTCCACATTTTCTACAAAATCCAACTAGGATAAACTAAATCCTAGCATTTCTCAGCAAAATTACCTCAGGTGCCCAAAATTGCTCTAATTATCACCATAAGCAACAAAATCAAAAAATAATTCAAAAATTAACAAACAAGGCGAAAACATGCTCTAAAATAAAATCAACACTACAAAATGCTTTTGTAGAAGGTTCTTCACTGACTCAACACCTTCAACTATACTTAAAGCATACGTAACTAAACCAGCTTCCCTGTACATTTGTGGAGGCCTAATATCTCTCATAGTCTATCTCTGAAAATTGAATATGATGGCACCGCTGGTGATGGTGGTAAAGCTATATTACCCACAACTTTTGACTTCGATTGAGATGTATTCTTCGATATAGACCCCAAACCAAATCCCCAAATTGAGTATCCACCAAAGTACTAAATCTTTGCTAATTGATCTTCAAATATTCTCCACAACCTTGCAAGTCAAACAACTGGGACCTTCGGTGGTCCTGTCTTAGGAATTCTTAGTCCAATTTCAAATAAGGATGGTCGAGCTTATCTGATGAGGATCTATGTCGGTTGATCCCTTGTCAAACCACAACTGGGACCTTCGGTGCCCCTCCAATACAATATGGGTACCCTTACAAACCTTCAAGACTCCACCTTCAGCAATGAACATGTACCATTTTGAATTAAGAGTAGTCAAGAAAATATGATTTCTCTTCAAATGTGGAACATGTCTCACTACATCAAGTGTTATGACTGTCCCATCCAACATTTAAAGTATAAAAAACCTTTTGATACCAGCTACCTTACATTGTGCGTTGTTGTCCATAACTAAAACACATTTTGAAACTTCTTCATATGCTGAAAACAAATCCCAATTGTAACACATATGAAAAGTGCAAATTGTATCAAGAATTCAATCCTCGTCAGAGTTGGAATCACCTTCAGAATTAACCAAAAGCTCTTCATCACTCAAAAAGTTCCTTGCAACATCAGTAGCTAACATGTCATATCTGTCATTTAAATTTTAGTTATATTCTATCTTTTGATATTTTTGTATATTTGATTACATGTTTCAAGTTGATTGTCAACTTATACGTAAAGATCTACGCAGTAAAATTTTTCATTTTGAACATATTTACTCCATTCATCAGGTTGCAAATATTATCTTAGCTTCTTTCTTTGTTTCATCTATAAAATAAATTTGTAGAAATTTTCTTGGTAATTTTAGTGTTCTAGTCTCAATCACAGTTATAAATTCTATCACACACACACACACACGTAATATATCCACAACACCCTCTTTGTGTTCGGTCTATATACTTAATATTATTCTTTTTATCAATGGGTGGTGATGAAATTTAAATTGAAGACCTTTATTTAATTTAATAAGATATTAAGTACAACACCATACTAAATATTGGTTCGCAATAAGTATTGGGCCAATTACACGACTCCTCTAATTGGGTATTTAGTTGAGTTCATTGTTAAATCTACTTAAGTTCTAAAATAACAAAATTATAAGCAACACCAACACGTTGTGTTTATTTTGGTCTATCCCTACAACTTCCGGGGTTACGTTACTTTTTTGAACATGTACCACTTTAGGAAATTTTTAAGCTTAGTCTAGGGAAAAAAAAATTAAACACTAACAGTATGTCTTGTTAGATTATAGAAAAAGGAGTAGAGCATCTTACAAAATATGTGGATAATAAGTGAACAATAGTTGTGAATATATTGTTGAAATTAATGTTTGATTTTGGTTACTTACAATAACAAGATTATGAATTTTTTACAAACAAACCCACACACATATAGCATATATTTTTAGAGAGAGGAGTGAGACACATCACCAATTTCATAAAAAAGGCTGGATAAACCAGAGCAACCGGGTCCACCAGTTATCCAAAGCAAAAGAGGGTCCATTGTAGGGTTGCCTTCAGATTCAATGAAATAGTAGAATAATTGCATTTCATCATTTTCTCCCACACCAATATATCTAATCAATAATCCAAACAAAAATATTTATAAATAATTTAGATTCTTGAATTTAAATTATGTTTGATAATTAGATTGGATACAACACTACTAAACATGAAAAAATGGTTAAAATCTTTTTCAATTGTATTGTTTACAGAAATAAAGAATGAAAAACTGACCCGGTTTCCAGTTTGATGGGCAGAGTACCCGAATAACCCGGAAGAGTGCTGATGATAGACTGTGATGTCCCATTGTTGACCAGTAGCAGAAGAAGAAACGCATGCAACCCAATCCAATTCATAGTTATCTCCCCAAAAAATTAAACTTTAGAAAAATGTAATCTGTTTTCACAATATAATTTGCGAGGCTGAGATTTGGGATTTGAAATTTGAAATTGATGGCAGAGTAGGTGACAAATTTGTATTCAAAGGGACAGAAACAGACCGTTCACATTTCAATCAAAATTTGTTTTAAAAGGCCTTCAAAATAATACTTATTAACAAATCTTAGGGATTTTAGGAGAGATGGCTATTTGGATTACAACCATGCTGCATGTACATCTTATTTGACAGCTTTTTTGATAGAATGATGTCATTATGTCATTGGACAATTTAAAAAAGAAATGTTTTTTCATCCAATAAAATATTGTCAACACACTTTTCTATCAACAAGGTGGTAAAATTATGACATCTGTACTGATTTTTGGTGTCCACCCTTTAGAAAGATCACTGTTGGCAGTTTTTTTAATTAATGCAAAACTTGTATGTTTATAATTTCAATAATTCTATTCGTAAAAAAAATGTTGACAAAAATGGGTGACAAAATGCCACATGGCGGTCCCCCACCGCGACGCCCCCCAATAGGGGGCTGCCATGTGGAATTTGTCACCCATTTTTGTCAACTTTTTTTTTTTTTGGTAACTGTAGCATTGTTCTTATAATTTAAATCAAATGTAATCACTTCCAAAACATGTACAATAACTTGTACTCAAATAAAAAAAAAAAAAGAAAGAATTTTAGCACTTCTCAACATTGTATGTATTTTTATATTTTTATCCAGTGTCTATTATACATGTTTATAATGTAATTAACTGTCGTCGCAAGTCACCTCCATCAACCGACTGAGGCTGTTGTTGCCAGCAACGCCGTCGGCTACCATTTCCAACTCGATTGTAAACCAAAATTAATTTTCAAAATCAGATTTAGAATATGAAAATCAGTTTTCTTTTAAATTAGAAACTAAAAATTAACAACAATTAACCATTGATTATTCTCAAGATTCAAAAATAACTTCTAACAAATACAAAATAAGCTCTAATACCATTATTGAGAATTCACTTATGCATGCATAGTAGAATTTAAATTACTTTTCAATTTGCTTCAAGGATGGTCTTTTTATTTAGATAGAAATCGTGATTAGAATTATACATTTAGAAAATCCTTCAAACTCCTTGAGAATTTTGATCATAAATAAACAATCGTTATCTTTACTCCTTGTGAATCCTAATCTACCACGATCTTTCCATTCCACAGCTATTCAGTGTCCAGTATCCAATGGTAATCCACACGGGAGAACAAGAATGAGATATTAGAGTTTCTCCTTCTTGTTCTAGCAAGATTATGATATCGTAATGCGAGTTTTTGTTGTAATTGTAATGAAAATTTAAATCTTAATTGTTTATTTATAGATGTTTAAGTAGACTTGACCTACCCATTAAATATTAGTCGGTCCATTAGTTAACTAATCTAATTAATTAAACTTGGTCCACTAATAAACAATCTAATTAATTAATTAATTATACAAATGTCCCGCACTTTTAAATTAATTATTTCTTAATATTATTGTTCTAGTTATCTCTTTCGTTTATGATCCATTAGATTTTTGATCACGGACAATGTGAATTATTATTTTGAACTAAACAAAAATAAGATAATAAAAAAATCCCATTTTAATTCATCATGAATTCACCTTGATTATTTAATTTACATTTGTCGTCCCCAATTGACATGTAGTAGTGTGTCGGGCAATACATGTGACGAAAAATGTCATGTGCTATAACAAAATCAAACTTGTTTGTTTATCGTATAACTCTAATCATTTTGGCAATATAATGTGATCAATTGTGAGATATGGAGATTTCAATTTCGATTAATTGATGATATCTTTCGTCATGTTCTTTAGTTAGTAATCATCAAAACTCTTTTCAACATAGTACTTACCTTAGACAAAGATTTCAATATCAACTTAAACGGATGAAACGTAAATCATAATATCTTACTATCTAAGTATGATGAATCATTTACTGATCAGTCCAAACCTTATATGATTCTTGACATACCCGATTGATGTGATATTAGCAATTCTTGGCTTATCAACATCCATCCATACGATATTATGACTATCCTCTTATAAAGTATTATGATGACCTCAAGTTTGAAGGACAAATTTCACTACCAAACGTTAGAGATTAATTACAACACTCCAATAGCTATTCATATAGAATCTCTACGGTGAGTTTCCAATATTTTGTTCTCTTACCAAACATATATGCGTCCTTTTAAATGTCAGTATATTTTAACTTATGAGATCAACTATTTACTTCATAAATGAGAAATGCCACATGTAATAATCTATGTGTAACATCAATATTCATATCTCGTTATTACTTACGACCACGAATAATTTAAGATTCAGTTATATGTAACTCATATCTCACAATTACAACTTCTTGTAATTAATATATTGAAGGGCCAAGGACTTAACTGCTATAACACTTTTGCCCTTGTTACCAAACTTGTCATTGTACGATGTGTTTTTGTTGTAACAATTTCCCATCATTAGCATATTCACCAATTGGGTATAAATAATGCCTTCTTACATGGTAATTTGGATGAGGAGGTTCATATGACTCTACCTTATGGTTATTGTGATAAGAGGGAGACTCATGTTTGTCGTTTAAACAAATCTTTTTATAGACATAAGCAGCATCACACAATTGGTATTCTAAGGTCTCTTGAATCCTTGTTGAAGCTAGTTATGCTCAATCTTAGGTTGGTCATTCTCACGTTTACCCGTACATCTAGTTCCTCTTTCATAGTGGTTCCTAGTTATGTTAATAACATCTTTAAGTCTTTACTCGATCTTAAAAATGTCCTTGCTAATCATTTTAAGACTAAGGATCTTAGTGTCTTATGTTTTTCTTGGGCATTGAGGTTGCCCAATCTTCTGCTTGATTTTTATTAATCAGAGAAACTGTTGTAGAGACATTCTTTCTGAGTATGGAAATCTTGGCATTTGTCCTACCACTTTCCTATGGAATGCAATTTGGAGCTCTCTCCAATTGTTGGTGACTCATTACCTGATCCCCAAACGTACCGTAAATTGGTTGAGGTCTCATTTATTTGACCATCAACCATCAACCATCATGACATGTCTTTCTTTGTGAATATCCTAAGTCAGTTCATGCAAAATCCAATGATTTCACACTATGAGGCTATTCTCTGTCCTCCGACATCATAAAGGCACTCCTAGCCATGGACTCTTATTTCCATCTACATGTGATTTTTAGGCTTAATCTTTTTCTGACTCTGATTGGGCCAACTTTTCTATTACTCAATGTTCCACTACATGCTTCTTTATTTGGCTAGGTGACAGTTCCATTTCTTTGAAAACTAAAAAAAAATGTTGTTTTCGCTCTTCAACAAAAGCAGAATATCATTGCCTCTCTTGTGAACTTGTTTGGCTTAAATTACTATAGCATGCTCTATGAGTCTTTCATCGCCATCCAATGTTAGTCTATAGTGATAATGAGTTTTCATTACATATTACTCATAATCCAGTTTTTCATGGAAAAGAAAAAAAAACATTGGGATTGATTGCCCAATGGTTAGTGAAAATACTACTCATGCACCATTTACTCAATACATGTTTCCTCTTCTCAACAGGTTGCTGGTGTCTTCACAAAAGCTCTTGATTAAGACTTGAGGGAAAATGTTATGTGATCCAAGCTTTCCATGTACAATTCCTTAAGTATAACGTCACATGATTCTAGTTTTTTATAACCATGTATAGCTTCCTTGATCATAGCTTCACACGTTTCTAGTTTTCCCTTTTCCATATAACCCTTGATTATAGCTTTTTGTGATTTGTTATAAATTATAACTATACATTCTACCAAACCAATGAGAAATGACTTTTCCTCATTTAGTTACCAATAATAAATTGTTGTGCCAACTAAATCAATCAATATAGGGCTCGTCAAAGAAGATAAGGCAGTCCTAAGACCGATCTACTATGTCAGTCAAACCCTTAAAAACGTAGAGACCAAGTGTAATTTAGCCAAGCAACTAGTATTGTGCAGTCATGACCAGTAGAAAATTGAGGCAGTATTCTTTTAGGTGCAACAAGTGGTAGTGATGATTGATAGCCTACCATACAAATCTTACACTTACTGGATTCCACTAGCAGACTTTTGAAATGGGCCATTAAGTTATTAGACTTCGACATATAGTTCAAGTACTTTCCACTACTACGTGTCAACAGGCATACATTCAAAGAACCTTACTTTAGGCTTTTTCTGCCACATCAGTGGAGAGTTTTTATCATCAATTCTAATAGTTCAAGTTGAGGACTGTCATAAAGTCTAAGCATTCGCAGATATCATTCTAATAGTTCAAATTGAGGACTATCATAAAGTCTAAGCATTCGCAGATATCATAGGAGAATTGACCCCAATTGATGGACCCTGAGAATGATTCGCTTTGGGTGGTTTACATGGATGAGTCATCCAATAAGGATTGGTCAGGACATGGATCATTTTGATGGGATCGAGCTCAAAGGAAACTGAGTATACTTCAATTTTCCAATTTCGAGTGACTAAGATTGACACAAAATATGAAGCAGTCATAGCTTGGCTAATTCTGGTTTATCAAATTGCGGTTTCCTCAATAGAGGTCTGAAGAGATCCATAGCTAATAATGGAACACTTAAAAATGGAATAGGAAGCAAATGATGTTGCATAGCATCTTATTTGATGGAAGTAAATAATTTAAATAAAAATGTGTATAAAATATGTTTAGAATAGCTGACAATAGGACTTTATTCTTGTCTAGGGTTTAGCTGTACACATTTTTGGTTTAGACTCAAAATGAAGAATTTTTAAAAGTTAGAAAAGTTTTCCGTTCAACTTTAGAGGCTTCTGTACACGCCTTGTTCTCATAATCGTAATATTTTTACCCTTTCGCTTAAACATGTAGGTGTTCTCTCTACTCCCTATGCACGCCATCCACATCAAACTACCACAATCAGCCCAACAGAATTCGACATGCATCATCACAACAACATCACAATTAAGTTCTGATTTATAAAAGGTTCCCATGGACAAAGGTACTTTACAAATTTGAGTCACCTAAAAAGATGGACCCTTTCTTATTCAACCAGTCTGATAAGGAGTTGGATGTGATTCTATTGAAAGCTTTAGATGATCCACCAATTTGTTGGGGATCAGATTTTCACATCCACAACTATCTGTGATCCGCCTGTAAACAACATCACTGACTTGACACTTGACCCGAAAGATCTTCCCACGCTAAGTCAACTCTTCTTGCTTGGATGACCATAAAATTTTCTACACAATATACATAGTCTACTTGTTCTTCTCCACAAACTTCATCGATGCACTCCTCCTCTTCATCTTCTTCACCTATAACACTTCCCTAACAATCGGTTTTGTATACGGAATCAATTTTTCTCCGGTATAGCCCATTTTGGTTCTACTTCAATGTTGACTGCATATAGTTAAGTCTCAGTCTGCGGTGGAAGAGACCTTTCTGCTGCTCTACATGTACTAATCTCTTTGACTACTATCCAAGTAATGATTCAGCTCGAAACTCAATATCCCTATCGTCTATCAATGAATAAAAGGGCTGGACCCCCATTTTGTACCGAATTTCATACTTCAATCCCCTTACAGACCTCATCACCTGTTGATTATGAGCCTCCCTTGCATCACAACAAGATTGTAGCAGGAAGAACTCCTCAATATAGGCAGCACCTGAACTATTTCCTTGTCTATAGTCCAAAAACTTTCGGTACAATGCTTGCATATACTCTAGGAAGAAATCGTTGCTGCAACCATTCTTTAATCATGATCCCATCTTTATGAGTAGTTGTCTCAACCTATAACATTCATCATGTACACTTTGACACCAAGCTTCTTCTACTCCCTTAAGTTTGCATGCAATAATTACAACCTTATGTTCTTCTCTAACTTTATGATTTCAAAAAACCTTTCTATCTCATTTAACCAGTCCAGGAAGGCCTCCAGACTCCCATTGAAAATAGAAATCGCTACATTGACTTTATAACCATCATCATGATGTCCAT
>CAIGRP010129181.1:0-30359 GCA_903798385.1 Fraxinus cuspidata | reverse complement strand
TTGTTCTCTTTGTGTTTCAGTTTTGTGTTTTGAATTTTGAATTCATTTTGAGTTTTATGTTTTGAGTGTCCATTTTGAGATTGTTGAAAATGTGTTCTCTTTGACATTTTGAAAAATTGTTTTGAAAATTTTGACTTGATTATAACCGAAAACACTTTTAACTTGTTTTCAAAAATACGTTTTCGAAAATGGGAAAGAGAACGCGTTTTCGCAGTTTTGAAAAATCGAAAACAGAAAACGACTTGCAAATGGTAAAGATACCATGCCCTTAATCTTTCCACAAAGTCCCACATTCTTACTCTGTAGTTGACAAGAAATAGAGAGTTGAAAGCTGACTCCACCAAGAATCACTAAATTTGGTCCATAGTCATGGTCCCAACTATGAAACTGTCTTCTAAGAGTGACGAAAATAAATTATCTAATCGAATGCAAAATCACTGGAAACAAGGATTAATTTTGCAATCATAATCATAACCACGAAAGAGTCCTTGAATGAAATAATGGAAAGAACTCATTCATATAATAAGTTTAGTGGGAACGAGGATTAATTTGCAGTCATGATCATGAAATAGCACTCGAATTGAAAGACGAAAAAGAATTCATTTTAATCGACTTTAATTTACAGTTATGGTCATGAATATGAAATAGTCCTTTAGATTTACTGAGAACCAAGATTAGTTTGGAGCCATTTTAGGTTAGATATTGACTATGACATCCTCTTAGCACGTTAGGATTGAATGCTGAGTAAACTGTGCGGCCTGATGAATTTGACAAGTCAACAAAAATCACAGGTTGAATAGTCGTAAAATGAATAAAAAGCCTCCCTGCTGTGGACTTGGAAATATTTCTTGCTTTACCAATTAATTTTTGATGTGAAAGGCATTTAGAGTTGCCCCCTAATGTTATTTCTCATGCAGCCATATGGTTGACTGGATACATGAACAATTGTATATTCATATCAGATGCGTAGTTTGTATTTATGCATTCTTTGACGTTATAATAGACTAGAGATNTCTCGTAGAATCGAGAATAAAAACTCTTAATAGTCACATTTTTACCAGAGCATAAGATAACAAGTCATGTTTGATTTAGTTAAAAGTCAGATTTTTAGTAAATTTTAATAAATAAAAAAATCCTAAAGAAATGTATGGTTAAAAAGTTGATATAGCATATTCAGACGCATCTTAATATGCTCAAGTCCAGAAGGCGAAATTTCACTTCTTCTATACTTGGATCAAAGGACCGACGTCCTTTCTTAGGCCCAGACGGGCACCACCTAAAAGTTTTGGACCCTATAATATATTTTCAAAATAAATTTCAGAATAAAAGGAGTTTCAGGAGACGTGAGCCAAACATGAGAGTTGTGTTACCTTTAAGAGAAGCTAAAAGTCAGTCGAGCTCGAGCTTTGAGTTTCGGTTCGGCTCGGCTCGGCTCGTTGACATGGCTAGAGTTGCCCCCTAATGTTATTTCTCATGCAGCCATATGGTTGACTGGATACATGAACAATTGTATATTCATATCAGATGCGTAGTTTGTATTTATGCATTCTTTGACGTTATAATAGACTAGAGATAAGTAATTCGAAATGAAAATGCTTGATCAAAAATGAGATGGGGGTACAATTTCGCCGGTCGATCAGCCTTGCTATCATGTTGACGTATCGTCGAGAGCACGTGACTACGAACCACGGTGTCGGAGTTCGAACATAAATTCTCGTAGAATCGAGAATGAAAACTCTTAATAGTCACATTTTTACCGGAGCATAAGATAACAAGTCATGTTGGATTTAGTTAAAAGTCAGATTTTTAGTTAATTTTAATAAATAAAAAAATCCTAAAGAAATATATGATTAAAAAGTTGATATAGCATATTCAGATGCATCTTAATATGCTCAAGTCAAGAAGGCGAAATTTCACTTCTTCTATACTTGGATCAAAGGATCGACGTCCTTTCTTAGGCCCAGACGGGCACCACCTAAAAGTTTTGGATCCTATAATATATTTTGAAAACAAATTTAAGAATAAAAGGAGTATCAGGAGACGTGAGCCAAACATGAGAGTTGTGTATGGAAATTCTCTTCGATTTTCAGTCAGCCCTCTAAATAGTTATAGCATATAGAATAACGACTCTTGCCATTATAAGGCTTTAAGGGCCCAAAGTCGGAGAAATTTTGCATACCCATTTATTCATACTTATGTTTTGCAGAGGAAAACAAAAGATTATGGTAAGGAAAAATCTGCAGTTAAGGTTGATGCAGTATCATATATTGCAGTTTTTGACAATCTGACAAATGAGAAATCAAAAGCATTCCGATATTTGAGTGTTGTCAAACCTATTGTACACGAAAAACAGGTTGAAGTAGAGCAATACAACACAAGATCACCAATGAGTTGGTGAACGACCACCTTGGTATATGCATTCCCCTTATAGTAGTACATTGGGTTCATTTTATGGAATAAAAAAAGGAAATCAGTTATTAATCAGAAATATAACTTATCACTCGAACCAATAGCCGAACAGTTCAAGAAACGGGCACATAAATAGCAGCACACCAAAAAGCAAAACCATAGCAGATTCCAATCCGGAACTCAATTACCAAATACTACCAAGGAAAATGAAAAAAATGCACCAAAATATATTTTAAAAAAAACTCACAGAAAACACAGGTTGTACCAGAGGTATCAAATTTGTCTGAGTAGCTACTCATTGTCTCACAGTCTATCCTCATAGTCAGAGAGTGGTGTCATCTGCTCCTTTAAACCCTTCCTCTTCCGGATCACAGTTACTAAAGTTGCAGCTTGAGATCCCGCTTCCAGTGGATCAGATGGCATCATGTCCCAGTGATCAAATACAGACTGGGGGAAGGCTTGCCCAGAGGTTGCAGCTCGCAAGGTGCTCGAGAAACCAAATGATTCAACAACAGGGAGGTATGCTTTGATATTGTAAAGTGGAGTGCCCTGCCTCTGCAATTCTTCAAACACGTGACCACGTTTCTGGTTCAGGACGCTGTAGATACCACCAAGAGCTTGCTCGGGTGCTTGGATCTCGACCAGGTATACAGGTTCCAGAAGGCGAGGCTTGGCAGTAATATGCGAAGCATAGATAACTCTCCTCGCGGTTGGAATAACTTGACCACCACCTCTGTGAATGGCATCGGAATGAAGAACAACATCACAGACTTCAAAGCAAATACCTCTCATGTTTTCTTCAGCCAAGGGACCTTCCTTAGAAGCCCATTGGAACCCAGCAACAACAGAATCCTTGATTTCATTCAAGTACTGGACTCCCTTACACATATCAACTACCATGTTTGGACCAGTGGTTTCAGGACCAAAGCACCAAATTTTCTTTGCAAGCTCCTTGTCCCAACCAAACTCTTCAGACAGGATTTTGGAGCGAACCTTAGGGTCATCTCGTGGACCAATACGCCCATCATCAATGGCCTCAGCAAGTCCATCTTCCAAAGGTCTAGCTTCCATGTAAAGTCGGTTGTGCTTGTTAGGTGATTTGCTCATAACAGTGCGGGAGGACCTTTCCAAAACTGTCTCACGGAAGGACACAACTGGATCAGACTTTATAATTTCAGCACCACCCATGAAATCTTCCTGCAAGTCCTTTAAACAGATCTCAAGGTGGAGTTCTCCAGCACCGGCAATGATATGCTCCCCAGACTCCTCAATAGTGCAAACCACCATAGGATCAGACTTGGACAAACGCTTCAAACCTTCAACAAGTTTTGGAAGATCGGATGCAACCTTGCACTGGACGGCCACACGCACAACAGGTGAGACAGAGAACTTCATGGCTCTAATTGGATGGGCATCAACTTCCTTCTCATTGGTCAGTGTTGCATTCTTTGTGATGTATTGATCCAGACCAACCATAGCCACTGTGTTCCCACATGGTACATCCTCAACAGTTTCCTGCCTCTTTCCCATCCAAATAACAGTTCTTTGGACACTCTTGACATACAAGTCCTTTTTCTCTCCAGGGACATAGTTAGGACCCATGATTCTGACCTTCAAACCAGTTGAGACCCTGCCAGAGAATACACGACCAAAGGCAAAAAACCTACCCTTGTCAGATGCTGGAATCATCTTTGACACATAAAGCATAAGAGGCCCATCGGGATCACAGTTCCTAATAGCATTAGCATAAGCATCATCCATAGGTCCCTCATACAAGTTTTCTACACGGTACTTTTGAGCCTTCGAAGGTGATGGAAGATGGAAGATCATCATTTCCAATAGGGCAGTACTTGCGGGCAGCCAGGTCTGCATGACACGCTTCATCAATGCCTTGCCCATTAAATCTTTCTCGTCAGACTTCATCGAGACTCCAAGCTTTTGCAACATTGGCCAAAGCTTATCTTTCTGATCATTCATGCAAGTTTTGATGATCTGCTTGATAGGTTCATAACAGAATTGAACAAATCCACGTTTACATGTAGGAGAACCAGTATTCTTGGTAGTCCACTTCTTGGTGGCAGGGTCAAAGAAATTTTCGCCCCAAAGTCTTTCCATCATCTTGGACTCATCAACACCAAATTTAGAGGCGTACATCTTGGCAAAATTTGTTAGAGTGAAAGCCCAGCCATGCAAACCAGCTGAGAAAGCAACAGTACCTTTCTCCGGGTAAACCTGGACATCCCCAAGGAGGGGATCTTCATATGTAGCCATAATGACATTGGCGTTTTCTATGACCCTCTGAAATGTCTGATAAGCCTCTTCTCCATCAACCTGAAGCTCAAGGAAACACCTGTCCATCTTGTTAACAGTCAAGACAGGTCGAATCCTTTCTCCAAGAGCCTGTCGGAGGACAGTTTCGGTTTGGACACACACACCCTCAACACAGTCAACCACTACAAGAGCACCATCAGTGATACGAAGGGCAGCTGTGACTTCAGAAGAGAAGTCGACATGCCCAGGAGAATCGATAAGATTGATGAGGTACTCGTTGCCCATTCGCTCTCCCTTGAAGCTCTTCAAAGAATCATCTGACATCTCATAGTACAACGAAATACCAGTGGACTTAATAGTGATACCACGCTCAGCTTCATCCGCACGGGTATCCGTCATTCTAACATCACCTGCAACTTCTTGCGCAATAATACCGGCAGCAGCAACAAGAGAATCGGTAAGAGTGGACTTCCCTGCAAGAATAACAAAAGGGAAAAACTTAGTAGTCGTCGACTATTCTATCCAAACATGAACCTTGGCAATCAGTAATACATGACTGTCATATACAATTAAAACAACATTTAGCAACTTCCATACCATGATCAACATGAGCAATAACAGACATATTACGAATGTTATGCTTGTAGTCCATAATCCTGCGGAGCTCGTCAGCTGTGAACTTCACCTGCAGAAATCAAGTAAAAATTCTCCGTTAGAAACCCAATCTGGTAATCCAAAGTATTTGAATATATAAATCAATCTGCATGCTTACCATATTCGCTGGATTCTAAATTTCAAAAACGGAACAAAATCTATAAGATTTTTGCTCTAAAAAATACCTGCAATTCATCAACAGGAAACATTAGCATTATAAAACAAAAAATCATCCACCAATCTGAGACAAATGTATTCAGAGAATAGTAACATCCAAAATGCAGCAAACTCATTATCATTTGAGGGGCATAATCAAGATCCATGCACGAGTCCCAGAACTCATGTTAATATAACTTTCACGACTCTTCGCCATAAAATCTATGCAAAAACTCGAGCCTTCAATCATGACACTCAAAAGTTAATAGGGCTTCACTTATACGGAATTTAGTTATTCTTTCATTAAGACAAGCTAAAGATTTCCAACTGATGTCATATGAATATTTCCACAGCCTACTAAACGTATCAACACACAGAAACAGAGTCATCAATCCTTTAATTGCCTTTTAATGGTACATAGGTATCAAAAAGATAAACAGATTTCCTTTCCAATAAAGTTAAAAGGGGCAATTTTTGTAACATCGAACATCCATAATGAAATAGCCACTTAAACGTGCCACTATAGATAAGAGAATCATATATCCATAAGCTAAGAACATTAAATCCACAACCCGGAGCAAAAAAATTTGAGCACTAATCCTTCATCGTCTAGAATTACACAAAACCATAACCAGATCTAAAATTTCTCAACTAAAGAACAGTAATCGATGCTGTATCAAAACGTAAGAAGGATCATCAAATCCATACATCAAACAAACAAAAAAATATCAAATTCTCATTAAAATTCCTAAGAACAAGCAACAATCAAATACATCTATACATACAAATCCATGTAAATATAGATTCATAGACATAAAAGAGAGGCTTACTCGCAGATTCGGAGAGGGTATAGACGGAGGCGGCTCGCAGTTCCCCGTTTCCTGCAGTTTCTGATACTACAGTTTTCTCAAAGTCGCGGCCATTTTCGTTTTCTATGTAGGCTACAAAAGTCGTCGCATATTTGATGGATATTCGGCTGAAGATTTTTTAATGGGCCTGGGCTTTTGTATTACATAGGATCTGACATAGACTGGTTGCCCAATAAATAAGGGTAAATTTGGCCCATTACCCAAAAATAAGAAATTTGAAAAATAGAATGCATTATAAATAAGCAGTATAAAATACGTTTCTTTCTAACTATGAATCTATGATGCACCGACACTGACTCGTGTGTCGACATGATACGTGTCGGATATGTCGATACGTGATATTTAAAAAAAGTACAGACACGACACGTCATTGACATGTTGATTAAATTCTTAAAAATTCTTATTTATATAATATAAATTTAGTTTTACTTGTTATCAATTTTTCTTATTGATACATATTTGTTACGTGCTAATAATTTTGAATTACAATATATAATATTTCTAATATAAAAAATGACGGTAAAGTGTCCGAGAAGTGTTGGTATCGACTGTCGGACACAAACGCGCTACCCTAATTGAAGTGTCCGTGCATAACTCCAGTTTGACATCAACATTCTCCCTTTCCTTCAATTTGCCAATGCCGATGGCAATAGCCACTACCTTTCACCACCGTTAACTGCCACTCCCTTTCATATTCTTCTTTCAGTTCTTTCCGATTCTATTCTTCGTTTGCCTTCAATCAGACATTCACCAAATGCTTCCAATTTTCATTGTTTGGAAACCTAACTTCGCATTTTTGCTTCAATGAGCATTCTAGCTCCTGAGAAATTTTCTCCAGATTCGTTTCTCGATCGTAGAGAAAGTGGTGTTTTTCACTTCGTCGAGTATCATGGACTCGGAAATGATTTCCTAGTTGTAAGTTTTGCATAACCTGAATATTTGTATTTATCTACGTTTACTTGTACGCATAAATTATGTCCGGCGATTTATGGTTGTCCGAGAAGTGTCGGTATCGACTGTCGGACACAAACGCGCTACCCTAATTGAAGCGTCCGTGCATAACTCCAGTTTGACATCAACAGTCTCCCTTTCCTTCAATTTGCCAATGCCGATGGCAATAGCCACTACCTTTCACCACCGTTAACTGCCACTCCCTTTCATATTCTTCTTTCAGTTCCTTCCGATTCTATTCTTCGTTTTGCCTTCAATCAGACATTCACCAAATGCTTCCAATTTTCATTGTTTGGAAACCTAATTCCTCATTTTTGCTTCAATGAGCATTCTAACTCCTGAGAAATTTTCTCCCGATTCGTTTCTCGATCGTAGAGAAAGTGGTGTTTTTCACTTCGTCGAGTATCATGGACTCGGAAATGATTTCCTAGTTGTAAGTTTTGCATAACCTGAATATTTGTATTTATCTACGTTTACTTGTACGGATAAATTATGTCCGGCGATTTATGGTAACCTGAATATTTGTATTTATCTACGTTTCCTTGTACGGATACATTATGTCCGGCGATTTATGGGAAACTTCAACAATTTAAAATTGACAATATGTGAGTTTTGACATTTATGATTTGTTGATTTGATAAGGTTGAAAGTTGAGATTCAGTGGAGCCTAAAAGTACTCCAGAGCACGCTATGAAATTCTGTGATAGAAACTTTGGCATTGGAGCTGATGGAGTGATATCAATGGCACGGATTATACCATGAGAATATTTAATTTTGATGGTAGTGAGCATGAGGTAATCTGCATTTCTTAATATAATCTTTTATTTTCCATGCTTTGGATGTTCATGTTTGCTCAAGATGACTGGGATGTTTATATGCCAATTAGATATCCGTTGAGACTTCATAACTATTGCAATTTTTTCCCCTTATAATTTGCGCTCGTTCACTGAAATTTTGGTATGGATGTCAGGTTTAGGAAAGGATGTCGAAGCATTGATCAAGAAATTGAACACATTGAAAGGGAGGGGGTCCCAGGTCTCCAAGGGAACTAGTTGCAAAGTACTATGAGAAACCAGCTAAGCACACTAGCCCAAAATGCAGCCCCCGTTTTATCTGGCAGTACCGTTGAATTGTTGGTTATTAGATTGCAGCAAAATAGTTCGAACAAGTATTCGGAAAAGAAATGAAAAAGAAGTCGTTTTAGTTTTGGTTGGACAATAGGTCCAATTGATTTCTTGTCATTATGTGTTTGTTTCTATGACAAATGATTTCTTGGTAGAATAAAATTACTGTTGAATGCAAATGTTAAGTTTTGGTGCTTATATATCATTTTATGAAATCTCTATTGAAATCAATGTTGGCGTTTGATGTAATGTTTTGAGTGACATTTTGCCCGTAAGGTTGGCCTTGGTGGAGGTGGAGTGGTGGTGGAGTGATTGAATTTGCATAAAATGATATATTTTTTAAGGTTTTGATTGATGTTTGTCACTTCTTTTAAATGTTCGTCACCTTTTTTGAATTTATGTCACCTTTTGTCATTCTTTTATATAAAAAACTTTTTATATGATTAATGAGTTGGCTGAGTTGGTAGATTATGGTGGCGGTGAATTGACTTAAAGATACTTGACATTTTAATTGGTGTTTTGTCGATAAGCTGACTCAAAGATGTTTGCAATAAATAGAAAAAGAGGAGCGACGGTGGTTGTGTGTTTTTTTTAATTATTATTTTCACCATTTTATTGAACTGATTCCAATGTTTTAATTGTTGTTTGTCACATTTTTTATTTTTTGTAATTTTTTTAGTAATTTCTCACATTTTTAGTGTTTGTTATTTTTTTATATCACTTTCTTGATTTTATTTTTCACTTTTTTGAGCGACAAATATCACTTTTTAGTAAAAGTGACATTGTCCCTTTGTTTTTTAATTAAAAAAAGTGATAATTTTAATAAGCGACACTGTGTAAAAATGGAATTTAATTTTATACAATATTTTTTACTTTTAAAATACTTTTAATATGATTTTACAAATGACACCTGATTTAAAGGGTATTTTTATATGTTGCCCTAAATAATACTTAACTCTATAAAAACAATAAGAAAATTGATTTTTTAAAGCAACAATAAATAAAATTATAAAATAACTCTAAAATTTACTTCATATTTTTATTTTGTTTTCTTATTATTAAACTTTTTGGAAATTACATGGAAGTCTACTTTTAAAATTTTCATTTCAAAAATCAGATTTAATGTTTGTTTATATAAAAATTAGATAATAATATATTTTTTAAATATTAATCATAATTTTATAAAAATAATTGAATCTACATAACCACTCCACCCCCTATCCAACCCAAACCTAAACATAAATCATTTTTCATTTCTATTATCTTTATCTATCATCTCCATTGTCCCTCTCCTACCGTCGTCGCATAGCAGGCGATGACACACAACATCAGCGTTGTCAGAAGCCACAACAACGTCGCGCTCAGCGGGCGACGACAACGTCGCTGTGTGTGACGTTGCTGCAGCAATTGCAAGCATTGTACTCTTCGCTCAGCACCTCACGCATGACACACATAGAGCTTGTAGCGGCGCCGTAATTGCAGACTACAGTCTGCTATGGATTTGATAAGGCGGTGGTAGTGATGTAGTGGTAGCGGCGACGGTGGATTTGGGAATTTTTTGGTGGGTATAGTGTGACGGAGATGGTGGTTATAATTTTTTATACAAGAGGTGGTGCTTCTGCTTTTGCTAGCGGCGACGTTGATGGTAAGATGGTGGCAGTACTGGTAGTAAAGACGGAGTTGGTGGTGTTGGTGTTGGCGTTGACATTGATGGTGGTTTTATAGTTGAAAATCGTGGTTCGTTGGTGGTGGTGGTAGTTTTGAAGTTGAAAATCGTGGTTTGTTGGAAATAGTGCCGACGGTGGCGTAAGGGGGTGGTGTTGCTGGGAGGTAGTGGCGGGGGTGTTGACGACAGTGCAACTGAAGGCAATAGTAAGGTGGTGATCACAAGTGTTGGTGGTGGTCACAAATTGTGCCGACGGTGGAGAAAGGGGGTGGTATTAGTAAGGTGGTGGTCACAAGTGTTGGTGATGGTCACAAATCATTTGATTAATTGTGACCAATAAATAATGAGGGTGTTTGGTATGGATTAAAATTAGATTTTTAGTAGATTTTAATAGAGATTTTTGAAATGTGTGGTTAAAAAGTTGTGGGGACCCATAAAAGATGTGGTTGATAATGATTATTTGACTTTGACTTGGATTAAAATCATTTTAATTTGAACCAAACATGGGCAATATATGACTTAAAAAATTGTTAATTTGTGATCAATAATTTTATAATTTTTGATCGTGTAATAAATTATGACTTATAAAATTTGTGATATATGACCGTTAAATAAACTGTGACCTATAATTGTTTTGATTGTGGCCAATGAATAAATTGTAACCAATAAAATTTTTTATCCGTGATCTGTGACCGATAAATAAATTGTGACCTATAATTATTTTGATTTGTGACCAATGAATACATTGTAACTGATAAAATTTTTGATCCGTGATTATAAAATAATTTGTAACTTATAAAAAAAATTATTCGTGATCGAAAAATAATTTGTGAGCAATTAATTAGATAATTGTAATTAAATTGTATATAATTGTGATATTAATATATTTAATTTATAGAATATATTTTAAATTAATTATTTCATAAATAAAATTTAATTAATATTTGAATTTTGAATTTTAAAACTTTATATCTGTTTTAAAATGAATGATTTAAACTTTTCCCTTCTCAATGAGTACACAGAGGGTCCATCCAATAGAGATTACAAATCGACTCTAGAAGGTCAAATCTTTTCGAAGAACCAGCGGTCAAAGTTGACCCATTAAATGAGCCCAGCTTTAGTAGGCTAGGCTTCGGATATTAGCCAAATTGCGATTAGAATTTCAGATAGCCCTGTTTGATCTCAAAATTTTAATATACAATTTTTTTTTCAAATTTGTTTTTAATTATATATTTTATGATATGCACAACTTTATCAATTTTTTATATTTTATTAACTTTTATCAAAGTACTGAAAATATGATTTTAGCCAAACCAAATATGAGCTTAAAGTTTATACCTATCCAGCCCAAAAACTGACCCAACACAACCAATACTCACTATCTTGGGACACAGCTCAGCCCGCACCAACACGATAGATTCAAGAAATAGTTGATACATAATAACATATTTTCTAATAAAATAATATTACACATAGATCCAAAAATTTTCTTTACTTTTTTTAAAAACGCATTATCCAAAAAACAATTATTCTAAAATACATTTTCCCAATAGATCCAAAAATTTTCTTTACTTTTTTTAAAAACGCATTATCCAAAAAACAATTATTATTTTCCCAAGGACCTATTTTTAATGAGCCCAAACAGGGAATCTACCCTAATTTTTATTACTTATTGTTTCCCGAACTCATTTTCAATCACATACTTGATCGGATCCAATACTTTTATCAACTTTTTAACTTCAAATTTCATCGACTTTATCAAATCTATTATTTCAATTTATAAATATGCAAATTATTTTACAAACAGAAGGGATAAACAGAAGAGTCCACAATGGATCTAAGATCCCCCCAATCTGCATGCCTTGACAACTCATTCGTGTCCGATGAACACACATAAGTTGAAAATATTGAAGATGGTGCTTGACCATATACTGAATTGAACTGCCCCGTAAACTGTTGATCTGCAATATTCTCCACATGATTGGAAAAGGGTTTCTTGATCTGATGATCAGGATCACTGAAACTGATAAAGCTTTGATCAGATTTTGTGCTGCATGATTTGGAGCTTGAATCCACCGGATTACTCTTCTTACCAGACATTTCTCTCCAGTCTAGTACACACTTTTTGTAGGGAACATTTCTCTTTAATATTCTACACAGTGTCCAAACTTCCTGTGTAAGCAGAACTCAACTCAAAAAACCAAACATAACAAATAACACAAAGCTGATTCAAAAGGACTTACTTACTACAAATATTTTGGATCAAGAAATATTTTTCAAGTTCACAAATCATCCTTCTTATAAAGATGTGTATTCTTTAAAAGAAGCATCAATTTCTTCAAAAATTATAAATAATATCAATTTAAAAAAAAAAATATTCAATTTCTCGAAAAAGAACTCGAATTTCAAAGAATTGAAGGGCAATTGCAGAACTCTTCAATAAAAGAAAAAAAAATCTCATTTTTTCAAAACCAAATTGAAAGTGAAGTATGTTCTACTATTCCTAATGCCTTTTGGGATTGGATATTCAGAACTTTCTTACAGCTTCTTGGGCAATGCATTGACTATCAATTAGTTGTTTTGTATTGCTGTGATGAGTAGCCGGAAGACGAAATTCGTGCATCATCCAATCAGTTTTGGTGCCTTTCCCAGCACTTCCTATGTAATAAACCAGTGATTTCTTTAAGCCAATGCAATCACGGCCTTCTCCATAGATTGGTTTATCTATTCCAGTTGCTTTCCAAAATCCAGAACCTGTCACTCTATTGGGTCTTATGCTGTTTCTGTATTTTCTTCCCCTTTTGCAAAAGAAGTACCACTCCTTCTCCCCTACGTTGCTGCCTTCTGAATGTGCACAAAAAATAAAATAAACGCTTATAAATTGGTGGATTCCATAAAATGTATAGGTTTTTATTCATGAAAAAGGGACAAAAAAATAAAGCATGAAATCACGACATACTTGGAAGGTCCCATGGATCGTACTTGTAGATATCAGCCTGCTTGATAAGTTCAATACTAATCGGTTTCTTCTCGACCTTTCTTCGAAGATAAAACCCTACAAGTTCTTCATCGGTAGGATAAAATCGAAACCCTGGAAGAAGAACACCATCTTCTTCTTCATCTTTAACATTAGTTACACTGCTAATATTATCCACTTCCATGGTTCCAAGATCTTTCCTCCACTCACTTCTTGTTTTTGTGTGTGAAAACGTTAAAAGAAATTTAGGTTAAGGTTGAAAAATAAGTTAAGAACCTTCTGAATATATATAAACAAAGGTGATGTAAGTGGGGTTTGTAGTGGTGGCGTAGGATGGGGCCTCTGCTTTTGGTCAAGTCACGGTATTTGACTTCTTGTGGGGCCCTGAGCCCTCATGTTTGAATTTGAAGCAGTCTTTAGTCGTCCATTAGCTCACTTGTGGAAGTTTTTTGTAGAAAATTGGGTAAATTTCACAAGCTTTTATGAGATTTATGATAATTTTAATTTTAAAAATTTCAGAAATTTCCCCTGAGGACTTTTCCGATAATGGATTCCTCACTTGTTAATCAAAAGTATATTTTTATTCTATATTTTACCCTTTAGGTAAATTATTTGAATCAATTCTTAAATAATATTTCACTATCTTAGTTCGTTTTTTTTCCTCATTTCTCAAGATTTTTATAGGAATGGCAAAAATTTCGCCACGACTCCCACCCTGCCTTTATCCCACCTCGAATCTTTTCATTTTCATTTATATTTTTTAATTTAAATTATATTTTAAAAAATAACATGAAAATAAATAAATAACTAAAAGTTATTTAAAATTATTTTAATCATCCACTCGTCTCGCCTATTAAAAATTCTCGATGGGATAGGGATGGGCGCCTTGCCCCGTTGTCATCAATATATTCTCGTTTATTTTTTTATTTATAGTGTGTATATTTTTATTTAATCGAGACAGATTTAGGATGGAACAAATGTGCGACGTTGAGAAGACGAGGTATTTTGTCATCCCATACTATAGTTAAAAATATTATTACTATAATACCATAAATACAATATAGAATATATCAATTTTATTCCTTTCTAATACAATGTAATATATAACTTTTATAAATATATTAAGCCCATGTTTGATTTAGATTAAATATAATTTTTTTATATTTTAATAAAAATTGGTCAAATGTGTGATTGAAAAGTTGATAAAAAAGGTGAACTCCATTGAATGTTCAATGTGTGATTTAATATTTCGAGGAAAAAATGAGGGTAATATAGGGGTTAAATGTAATAATTTGCGAAAAATATAAATAAAAAAATAAAAGATAGTAGTGTATCCTAGGGCATGTTTAAGCCTAATTTTTAAGTAGAATGCATTTTGGAATAGTAGATTGATGGAGAATGTGTGACTAAAAATGAAGGAAATTTTTTTGGATTGCGTGTAATATTGTTTTATTGAAAAATGTGTAGTTGAAAAGAAGAGAGAGAAAAATGTATTTTGAAAAAAATGGGGATCAAACACGAAGAAAAAAAGGTAAAATGTAAAATGTAAAATTTATGCTAATAGGGAAGGTTTCTGAAATATTTAAAATTAGAAAGGTGCATTTGAAATTGTTATAAATATAAGGGAAGTTTTCTGAATTTCCAATCAAAGATAAAATTGATTAGCAAATAATAAACTTTGTTGGCTTGTCATCAGGGGCGAACGCAGAAATTTAAAATTAGAGGGCACAAACGAATTTGTAAAGAAGTTAGGAGAAATTTTACAATCGAAAATTTACGTAAAAAAAATCATACCCCATATAATTTTGCATACGAAAAATTTACATGGGAATCATGTATGGCAATCGAGCCGAGCGGCTCGTCAAAAACGAGCCATGAACCACTTGGACTCGTAAAAAAGACGAGCCCGAACTCGAACATTCCGGCTCGCTTGGCTCGTTTTTTTTCGAGCGGCTCGTGGACTCGTCAAAACTAAGGTTTTTTTTTTCCAAAAGGCTCATCTAAAAAAAAATGACGAGCTCGCGAGCCGAAACTGGGCTCGGCCCACGAGCCACGAGCTCAGGGCCGAGCCGAGCTCGACCAACAAGTAACGAGCCACGACTTCGGCTCGTGGAGCTCAAAGGGCAATGTCGGCTTGACCCATTGCCACCCCTACATGGGATACTTTTTCGAATATAAAATTTTGAAAATTTTTAATGTCATATTCCATATAAAATGATGAAAATTACATTGAGAAATTTTTATCGCAAAAATAATAAATGTTAGTGAAATACTTGAATTATTTTTTTTAAAAAAATGCGAGTTAGACGTATTCTTATTCTGAGTGCAAATTGTATTTTTTAATTATTTTTGATATCTGTTTGGACTATTTTGATATGTCCATAATATAGTTTTTGTAATAAGTTTTGAGATGACATAAACAATTTGTAAATTCAATTAGTGTACGATCGTCGGAGAATTTTTAAAATCAGCATGTTATCGAAATTCAAATTTATTGTGATTTTGCCCCTGTTTGGTGAAGACAAAATCAAATTTTTAGTAAATTTTGATAAAAGCTAAACAGTTATGGATTTCATGAAATATGTTATTTAAATTAATTGTTAACTTTGATTTAGATTAAAATTTAGATTTCAATCGATACTAAACATAAAAAAAGAAAAAAAGAAAAGAATTTCTCAAACGTTGGGGGTCACGTGACACGCAGGACTCCCCTGCACCCCCGCCTCGGGTCTGCCCGCTTGTAGAATTAGCAAAATCAACGGGACAACATGTTTGACTCAACTTTTCCTAGTCTTGTAGAATCTGTTTAGCTTTCTCCTTTCACATTTATTTTTAGATAGTCACTGCACTTTGACTATGTGACAATTTAAAACATTTTTTTATTTTCGATAATTTAACTAAAATTTATTGTGATGTGGCATTGTAGTTATTTGTTAACTAATTTTATCGATCACACTACCCTGTTCGCATTTTTTTTTTAAAAAGTTGACGGTTATAAAATGTTATTTTCTAGATTAAAGTAAAATTATTCAATTGGAAACAAAATAAAAGATTTTATTTCTTATTGTTATTTTTGTTGCTAAAAATTTTAGCTTCAAATTAATTGAAAAAAAACTTAAAGCTTGTTTGCTAAGCTTAAAGATTTTCTTGTATATAAATATGCAAGTCTTAAAACAAAATAGTTTTTCTATTCATCAAAATGAAAAGAAAGTTTATAATATTTAGCCCTTTTTTAATGGAGGATAAAAAAAATTTTAGTAAATTTTGACAAAAATTAATAATGTGTAATTGAAAAGTTTAGGATCTTCTAAAATGTAGTTGAAATTAATTTTGATTTTGACTTTAAAATCTGAATTTTAATCCCTATCAAACGGAGTTTAGTATTCAAAAGTTCTGAAAGATTACATTTAAAAAAAAAAAAAAGAAGAAGTCCCCCAAGATGTGACATCAACTAGATGTTGACAACAAAATATACCCTTTGATTTTTTTCGAAACTCATTATTTTATTTTAAAATATAAAAAATTGTTTGATTAGTCGAGCACACAAGACTCAATTCAAATCAACTGCCAACAATTAAAAATTAGAAAATTGGAGAACCAAATCCAATTCATCTAACAATTTCAATACATTAGCACTGTCCTATCAAGAAAAGATAACGTCCCAAACTGTAATAACACCTAAATAACTTCAATCAAGGAGTCAAATAGATCCAAAAGAAAGTTAGAGATCGAGTTAGATGACATACATTTTGGTTGGTTAAACCATCAATTAAGGGGATGAGCAGCTCCTTAAACCGACTATTATAATCATAGAATTCCGATCTAGTTCATAATCTAATAGAAGTAAAATATGCTCCGATGAAATCTTCACAAGCATAAAAAAAACTGTTGTCCGTTACAAGAAAATGAAGCAACAAATTCTCTTGTCAAAGACTTGCAATTTGCGGGGTCAGCATGTCCACCAGCGATCCCTTTTTTTGAATAGCCAAAAAGGAAGAACTGAAACAGTCAAAGTACATGGTCAAGAATTAAGACGATCTGAAACAGACACGTTACCGTTCATACGCGACCGACTGACTAGTAATGCTTTTGAAATTTCTACAAGCAAAGGTTTTTTTTTTTTTTTCCAACTGTAATGAGTTGAAAATTGCAGTTTGAAGGCCGGTCGATTCGAATTTCCTCAATTCAGATAAGAAAAGTGCACTTCATCTCACAGTAGAGTAAGTAATAAACTCTGTAGAAGTGAACTGAAATGGTTGGCGTGGAACAGGATTCCTGTTACAAAGAATATAATCATATTAGTTAACTGAAGAATAAAACATTAGTAGTAAAGAGGCTAAACGAGGTAATATCTTTACTCACGGTCGAGGTCCATACACTTTGATTTGGCGCACGTGAGTATCCCTTCCATTATAATGATTTGACAAAACTGCTATTTGCAACAATCATCGTGAAAGTATTCACAAACGTTTCCCTGCCACGGACAACTAAAGAGTTCTTTAGCTTGGTATGGACAAAAAAAAAAAATAATAATAATAATAAAATTGTATTTTTCCGATAAATCTCTCTACGAGAAATACAAAATACACAACTCCTATGACTTATATAACTTGTTCTTCCCTGTACATTGGCATTTTACAATAAATGTGTAACCATATAGATGACTAGCAGAATGACTATAAATTTCTTGAAAAATACATGGACATATGAACTTGTTTTGTTTCTATTTGTACTTCACATCCTCTTCTCGAGTATGTTTCTGTTGATCGCAGCATCAAAATACAGATTTAAAAGTTAATTTTTTTCCTTGAGAGCATAACGACATATGAAATTGGAGAAACAAAAGCCGGATCTGAACAAACTTTGAAGTAAAAGATACTAATTTGTTAAAATACATTACAAGAGGCCATTAGCTCAGTGATCATTAATCATCTTTCATTGGCTTGTGAAGCATAATTCAGTTGGCACATGTGCAAGTTGATTGTGCAGATCATCCAAGGCCACAACCTGGAAGGATTCATCACTGAAACCAGAAGCTGCCCAGTTGAGTTCCTAGCTACACAAACCACTGGCTCAACTGGGGTCACAATCGAAATGGCTCCAAATCCAGAGTATGGAAAGTGGGTATCAACAGATCAACTATTGATGGGTTGGTTGTACATCTCAATGACACTAGAAATTACAATGAGAGTCATGGGATCATCTAAGTTTTCCGAACTCTGGAATGCTGTCCAAGAAAGTTTTGGAGTCATGAATCGATCAAGGGTCACCTTCCTTGTCAGTGAACTTCAGAAAACTAGGAAGGGAGCAATGAGTGTTGATCAGTACCTCAACACTATCAAACAACTTGCAGACAATCTTGAAATTGCTGGTAAAGTCATTCCTTATGCTGATCTTGTTACTCAAGTGCTTGTCGATTTGGATGAAAAATATACTCCTATAGTAGTACAAATAAATAGCAGGGAATCCATATCTTGGCATGAATTGCAATCAGTGCTCATGACTTATGAAAGCAGAATTGAGCACCTCAACACTTTGAAAAATGGTTTAGCCTCAGTCAACTTAAGTGAAGCCTCAGCCAATTTCATCCATAGCTCAAATATTAACAGAGGAAGAAGGTTCAACTTTGCTGGTAGAAGCAATAGCTATAGAGGAGGCAGGACTAGAGGTAGATGAGGTAGACCATTTGCTAACAAAAGTGCATGCCAAATCCGTGGTTTGAACAATCACACAGTAACTAAATGTTTTAACCGGTTTGATGAAAGATATATGGGTGCCAAACCTGAAACTCACTATCAGAACTCCTCAGAACCAGCTACTCTTATAGCTTCATCCAGAACTGTGGCCAACCCAACTTGGTTTGCAGACTCAGGTGCCAGCAATCATGTCACAACTGATAAGGAAAATTTGATTGAGGCTCTTGAGTATGGTGGTAAGCAAAAACTTGATGTTGGCATGGTAATAGACTTCTTATCTCTCACATTGGCACAAATTACCTCAATACACAAAATAACAAGTCACTAGTCCTTAATAATGTCTTGTTAGTTCCCTCATCAAGAAAAGCATGCTAAGTGTTTCACAGTTAACTTCTGATAATAGAGTATTCATGGAATTTCATTCTGACTCTTGTGTTGTTAAGGACAAGGAGACCAAGGAGGTACTATTGGAAGGGATAATTAAAGATGGACTGTATCAAATTGATCTACTTGATCAAGTTAACCCGCTTCCTATCTCAAAGTCCGCTCACTCAAATAAATCTGGACTTTCTGTTTTTGTTGCTCAGTCCAAAGATGCCACAAAGTATAAGTCTAATTTAGAATTGTGGCACTTGAGGCTTGGACATCCCTCAAAATCTGTAATGTCCCAAGTCCTTCAACTCTGTAATGAGAAGCTTAAAGTGAATGAAGTTAATCGTTTTTGTGATGCCTGTCAACTTGAAAAAGCACACTCTCTACCTTTTAAACTTTCAACCTCGCACTCATCATCACCTCTTGAACTTGTTCACACTAAAGTCTGGGGCCTTACACCCCTTCAATCAACATCGGCTTCAAGTATTACATCATATTCATTGATGATTACAGCAGTTTCACATGGATATATCCTATGAGGAACAAATCTGATGCCATGAATTCCTTTATTCAATTCAAAATTTTAGTTGAAAATAAGTTCAATAAGAAAATCAAAACTCTTCAATCTGATTGGGGAGGAGAATTCAGAGCTTTTACTAAATTTACCTTGCAATCAGGTATTCACATGAGGTTTTCCTGTCCTTACACTTCATCTCAAAATGGGAGAGCTGAAAGGAAACATCGCCACATCACTGAAACCGGTCTAACCCTTCTTGCTTAAGCCAGCATGCCATTGCACTACTGGTGGGAGTCATTCCATATAGCCACCTATCTTATTAACAAACTGTCCACACATGTTCTTCAAATGAAGTCACCTTGTCAAGTTCTAAATGGTGAACAAACAAACTATAAGTCACTCACAATTTTTGGATGTGCTTGCTTTCCTTTGTCTAAGACCTTATCAGCGTTACAAGTTCAGTTTCCATTATGCCAAATGTGTCTTCATTGGATTCAGAAATTCCCATAAAGGTTATAAGTGCCTTAGCTCTACTGGAAAGATTTATTTATCTAGACATATTGTCTTCAATGAAATGGAGTTCCCTTTTGAGCATGGCTTTCTAAATAAAAGTAGCCATCCATCTGAAACCATTAACTCTAGTTCAACTCAACCAGCAATATCTCAAAGTCCTATTCAACAAGAGGAAATTGAAACTTAGACACCAGAGGTTAATGAGAATGAAAGTGCAGAGATTAGACATGAGCATATTGAAAGGGAAACTCATGAAGACACTGCAAGCACTGAGGCAGAAGAAACCGAACCCAATATTCAGATAAATCAGGAAGAGTTACAAGGAAAAAGGCAAAATGTTGAGCACTCTATGATTACTAGAAGCAGAGCGGGTATTTTCAAACCTAAAGTCTACACCACCCTTTTCAAAGAATCCAGAACTAAACTAAACGAGGCAGAACCCAGTGATACCTCTGGAGCACTATCTGATAAAAACTGGAAAGCAGATATGGAAGAAGAGTTTAAAGCTCTGGTAAGGAACAAAACCTGGACATCAGTGCAACCTTTGATCAATCAAAAGGTCATAGGAAACAAGTGGGTTTCAGACTTAAAATAGACATCGAAGGAAAAATTTTGAAGTACAAGGCAAGGCTTGTTGCAAAGGGTTTTCTACAAACTTCAGGCATTGATTATAATGAAACCTTTAGTCCAGTAACCAAGGCTTCCACACTAAGAATAATACTGCCACTTGTTGTGTCTAAAGGCTGGAATGTTAGACAAGTTGATATTAATAATGCCTTTCTTAATGGAAGGCTGAATGAAGTAGTCTTTATGAAGCAGCCAGAGGGCTTCATTGACAAAGCCAATCCAACCTTCATTTGTAGGCTTGAAAAGACTCTTTATGGACTGAAACAGGCCCCAAGGGCGTGATATGAAATCTTAAAAGGGACACTTCTAGACTGGAAGTTCATCAAATCCAAAGCAGATAGTTCCCTGTTCTTTTACATGAATGAAAGGCAAGTAATTTTTTGTTTGGTGTATGTTGATGATATAGTAGTCACTAGAAATGATCACAAGTTACTACAATGCTTCATCGACAAGCTTAACTCACAGTTTGCATTGAAAGACATGGGTGAATTGCATTATTTTTTGGGGATTGAAGTGAGGAGATGTGAATCCGAGATGCATCTCACTCAGGCTAAGTACATCAAGGATCTGCTAAAAATGTTCAATTTTGAACAACTTAAAACCTTGTGTAACGCCTATGACAGTAGGAAAAATTATCTCCAAGAATGAAGGAGAGAAAATGGTTGATCCATTCTTATTCAGAAGTGCAATAGGTGGACTGCAATACCTCATTCATACATTGCCTGAAATTAGCTTTGCAGTGAATAAGCTAAGCCAATTTCTTCAAGCCCCTTCAGATATTCATTGGAAGGCAGTGAAAATGATCTTCAGGTATTTGAAATGCACAACTGAACAAGCCCTTTGGATTCAGAGAAGTGACAACTTGAACATCACCGGTTATACTGATGTTGATTGGGCCTTCTACCCTGATGACAGGAGATCTACAGCCGGCTATTGCATTGATCTAGGAGATACCTTAGTTGCTTGGTCTTCAAAGAAACAACAAGTAGTTTCCAGGTCCAGTGCTGAATCTGAATATACAACCTTAGTTGAGATAACTTGGATTGAGTCACTTCTTAAGGAAATCAAATTGCAGCATACTTCATCCCCAATCCTGTGGTGTGATAATCTAAGTGCTAGTGCTCTAGCTTCCAACCCAATTTACCATAATCGAACTAAACACATTGAACTTGATATACACTTTGTGACTTGTGAGAGACAAAGTTCTTGAAGGCAAATAGATGATCCAATACATTCCTTCATCTGATCAGACTGCAAACTTGCTGACAAAACCTTCATCTCATTCTAGGTTCTTGTTTCTTAAAGACAAGCTTGGAATTAGTTGATAAAACTGCAGCTTGAAGGAGGATGGTAAAATACATTACAAGAGGCCATTAGCTTAGTGATCATTAGTCATCTTTCATTGGAATGTGCAACATAATTCAGTTGGCACATGTGCAAGCTGATTGTGTAGTTTTGGGACCACAAAATTGTTGTAACCATATGGATTCTTCACGTGTAATTGCCTTTTATTTTCTTGCTCCCTACTCCAGCATCTTGTATATATTGCTGGTAGTTGTAACATTGTTAAATATGATTTTGAGCTTTCATCTTTTGCTTCATTTTATTTAGCAATCAGTTTAGCTTCCATTTCTCAGAATTTCAACTTGATCAAGAATGAAGAAGGAAAGCTTCGAGTTTCAACAATTAGCTAGTCCAAAACGTACAAGCTATTACAATTTTCTTAAAATGAGAGCAAAAAGGAGATTGTAATTTCAGAACCTTTATTGAACCATCCTCAAAACTGGAATATCATATTTTCAGACAAATTATTTTTTGAAATCAAGGTATGGATGTATGCAAGCAATTTCAAAACTGTCATATGGCCATCCTGTTATATACAAATCTCGAATAGGATGTCAATTACTGCATCTAGTTACCATGTGAATACAGACTGCAACAAGAAAGAAGCGTGAAATTACAAAACCAATTTGTACAATAGTTATGGACATTCAAGCCCTTTGATTCAATCAAAGAATTAGAACGCATCAATTGCCCGCCTCGGGTCACTCCCGAATAAAGATATATAAACCCAACCAGTTGGCTTCACTGCTTTTGTCTCCTAAAAAAGTCATTGCAAGAAAAAAAACGAAATTGAAAACTTCCGTATCTGTCCACACAATTATGAAAGCAGCATCTGCAGAAAATTATCTATATAATTATGTTCAACAGAAAAAGGTTACTTTCATAATGTGGTCTGTGGAAACTATCACCAGAACGAATTGAAATCTTACTAGGTGTGTAGCTCTCATCAAGCTTGAAATCAACATAAAGAAGAACCAGTTGCAGTTTAACTTTCTTTTGGAATTGAATATTCACCACATGAGGCTGTGCACCATCTGATCTACCAATCAACATTGGTCGAGTTGAATTGTCAAACACAAAACTTGTGTTCTGGGACTTGGGAGGTCAGGTTTGAAATGTACCCTTATCTTGTTATGATTGATTATCCATGACCAAGTATGGTCTTTTAACTTTAAGTGAAAACTGTGCTTTTAATTTACCTTAAAAATGATTAGACTAATTACGGGTTTTCTTCTTTCTTGATGTTTCAGTTTGACTAGCAACAACTAGATTTAATTTTCTTAAGTATTACTGTTGACTAGATTATAAGAACTGAATGCAGCTTTTATTTCATATAATTGCTTCTTAGCACGATCTCTTTAATTATGTTTACTTCATCCTTAGAATTCTACCATTGATGGAAAATCCTTATGTTTCATCAGCCTGGACTTCGCTCAATTTGGGAGAAATATTATGAAGAGGCACATGCTGTGATTTACGTAGTTGATGCGTCTAGCCCATCCCGTTTTGAAGATTCAAAATCTGCACTCGGTAAGCATTGCTAGGGGAAATGTATGCGGACTAAAGTGTCATTAGTCACTTAACAAATTGATGCGAACCCCCCAACATGGGCATAATGTGCACCACTATTGTGGGTATTTTATAACTTCCTATGCCATTGAGCTATGTATATATTACCCTCCTGGAAGATTACAATAATAGTAATCTAAGCATTTTACCGCTATGTATATATTACCCTCCTCGATATATTGATTAGATCAATAGAAAGTAGAAAGCCATATTCAAGTCATTTTACCGTATTTTTTCTCCCTCGTCTTCTCTACACTAGCAAAATCTTCTCACGTATTCAACTTTTAGATGATTGCATTAGCATCATTACAATCTCATCATAACAACAAAGCATCATCTTCATAGTCACCATTGTAAGATAGTAAACAATGTGTTACTTGTAAACAAGTTAATTTGACTTACTACAAATAACATTAGCCAAATATGCAGTAAATATGAGAATTAAGGAAGAAACATATGATAAAAGGGTACAGATACCAACCGCTTCTTTCTTGCTGTTTTGCTTTTCTTCAAAATCTTGAAGTGAGGCATCCAAACGCTTCCTGGTGCGCAAGATTAGACATTTAAACTCAGTGGGAATTGTAGAAGCAATAACAATAATAAGTTTGAAAGAACAAAATGGCATTGAAGAGGAGAATACTCAACAATTTCATTACACATGGTAGCAATAGATATCTAATTATCTGCAAGAAATCATTCAAACTATTCACAATTTACATGGTTCAACTTTTAAGAGCTTATACCAGTGGGGTGAACGCATCAATGAACAATAATATAAAATTACAAAACATTTTTTAACAAAATATGAAAAATTTTATTGGAGAAAGAAGGTACAAAAGGAAAGAGGACAAGATGTCCTCATCAAGGGAAATTCAAACTAAAAAGAACGTATCAATCAAATAAACTTCCAGCTACTTCGAGAAAAACAAGAGCCATCTCATAAAAAGTTTTTATGGATTTTGCCAATAATGACACAAAAGAGAGCTCTCCCCATCTCACAGTAAGCGAAGACAAAAGACTCTTTGGTAATGTGCTTTGCTGAGAGTTATTTGGCACTGACAGGGAGAGCAAGGGGAAAAAAGTACAGAGAAAAATGTAAGGAAAAGGGAAAAAAGAGCACAGTGAAGGAGCCACTGAAACTCTTCAGACATAGCCTTGACCAGCCCCATGATAAGATAAGCATTTGAATATGATTCTTCAAATGTCGAAGAGAAGTTGCAACTGTAGATATTAATGATAATAGATGAGAAGATCATCGGACCGTGAGGCATACATTTCCATGTTTATGTGCCAGGTGTGGAGGTGTTAGGATTTCGAAATTAGACTTCAGAAGATTATGGTTTCACGTCTGAATGATTTTATGTCAGTTCCACTCACGAGCTATGCTTCCATACAAACAAGCATGAAATAGATAATAATTGCAACTATATTAAATTTATTAAAATAGCATTTATCAAGGGTTACACACACGTTCGATTTGGGGACAGTAAGAGAGAGAGTTAATGTACTGCCAATAGGTGTCGAGATTGTCGTCAAGGAGAGAGAGGACGCCATTGCCAGGCTTGCACGAGCTGACACGCGGCCTTCTTGGCCGTCTCACAAAGATCGTCATCCACTACCAGCCGTTGGTTCCCTCCTGTCAGCTTCCCTTCCTCCCGTTGGAAAATTGGGTTTTATTAGTCGGTTTGACCAACTTTTGACAAATTATTTTAGTGGGTCTATTAGTTGGAAAAAATATTTCTTTAGTCGAGTGTGTTCTACTCCACGAGTAAATTAATATAATATATTTATTTTCTCAAAACCAATTTAGGGTGAATGAGAAATTAAGGCCAAAAGATGACCACTTGGAATTGAAATAAATTTGAAAAAAAATTGGTGAAATATTGGAAAAGCGTCATTCCTACCTAATAAAGCTATAAGAATATAAATCACTTTATATTGCTCAAATTTGGGACTTGGGTTTGGACCCTAATGAGTATCAATAGTCTTTGAAGTGGAGAGAACTTACATGCTAGTAGGTTGGGCCAAAGCCCACACGTGCCCGCCTCCGCCATCTGCCCGACCGGCCCTCACTGGTCGTGGGCTTGGGCCAAGTTGATATATATTTTTTAGTAAAATAATATTTGATTTATATAATTTTATTATTATTTATATTTAATTTATATTATTTTTTCCTCGATTTTTCTATGTGTGACACGTCAATTCTTCTAGAATGACGGTTGACATTTGACGATTGACAGTTGAGCATATCCAAACGGTTTGTGTCAGTTGAAGACATAACTTCTCGGTTGCTGTGTCTTTTGGACATAACATTTCAACTTCTATAAATAGGTCCTCGGACCTCTGTTTTCATTCACTCCAAAAATTTAATTCTAATTTTTTTCTTATTCCAAAATTATTCATTCATCCATGCATTATTCATATTTTTCAATCCAGCCTCGAAAATAATTTTCTTGCATTTTAGTCCTCGAATTTTTAGAGAGATCAAAACGTGATTAGGTTCGCCGGGTATTGTAATTTGTAGTGCTACTATTACAAATCGAGGTCGTTGTATCTTGAGAGACGAGTGTCAGAATATAATCAGTACCAGTGCGGGGCATTATTGTCTTAAGAAGAAATAGTCGAACTCTTTCCTCGACCATTAACATTTTATAGCATTCATTTTTTTCACGACGTTATTATGCTAAAATCAATTCAATATAATTACTTGCCAACTTCCAACACCTCCTCCCCCTCAGATGACTCCGCCATTCACATCCTCCTCTTCAGTGCCTCCTTATGGACCCCAAATGGAGGAGGCCACTTCTGTAAAAAATCCTGGGTCCCATCACTCTCTTCTCTAGTTTGTTCATTGGGTTCAATCTGGGCTATTCGGTACAAAACGGACGTCGAATCCCACTTGGAGGAGTTATTGGAAAGAGAGAAAGGGGATGGAAAATTGTAGGCCAAGTTTGTGGAAGAGTTGAAGAAAAAGGTGTGGAGTTTGATTTGCTAGAAGGGTTGATGCTGTTAGGAGAGCCAAGAGTTTGCGGGTCAAATCAAAGGCGGTTCGAAGATGATCGGGTAGGGATTTTGTTACCCTGTTTTCTTCACTGTTTCTTGCTTGGCTTGGATTTACAAGGGTTATTTTGCGTAGTTAATCGGGTATTGGATTTTGGCAATCCCAGAAAACATTTCAGTCGATATGCAGAAAATAGGTGATTGGGGTTAATGGGGAGGATCGATTGTAGAGCATATTGTTCTGATTTGTTATTTATTAGGATGTTTATTGTAGTAAATGCTATCATCTTGTTAGTTTGGCAAGTCTTGTGTTAATTTGGTAGGCCTCCTTATTTTTCCTTTTTTGTTTTAAGGTAACAAGGTTGCTACCTTATAATGAATTTTTTGTACCGTTTCAGGTGGGAATCTTATGTGATATTTTAGTAGGTATTTTGGAGAAATAATAATAATATGTAAATTTCAAAATCTTTATTCTTTAGCTGGCCTAATGTTTAGACAAGTTTAGATTTGTTGTCTTCCAATTAGAAATTTAACATTTTACTATAATTTTTTAGAGGTATCAAAACTCCAATATTCTTGCTACAATTTTTGAGATGTTAAATTGTATTGCAGGCTAGTCAAGGCATAGCCTCTATCTACACAACTCAGGAAAGATCGTCTCGGAAAGCCGAAAAACGGGGGCCATCGCCGTGCTTACACAAAGCATTTGCATTCGCAAGATCAATATTGCTACGAATAGCATTGAGGATCGGTATACCAATATTTTGATCAATTTATGAACAAATACATACAAAACCATACATCATTGTGGAAACCTGATTACGAAATTAAAAAAATAACTTACAGTACTACGTCACCTAAATAGACAAAAATGAACATAATAATTCTATCATTCTACGTGTCACTCACACCCTTCAACTTTCTCTCCCTCCTCACGCTCCGTGGTAGAAGGTTGAAGTTCAATTCATAACCTATAAGCTTCTTGCATCCATGCTTATAGAGTTGGACTGCCGACCTTGAAATGTTTGCATCGAAACCTTTTGACATTTTGTTAATTTTTTGGAGGATAATGTAATCTCGAATTTTATCAGAGAAAGAAAGATTGCAATCATGGCTTCAAGAGGGTGAAAAAAGTATTAGAAATTGTACGTGCTATTATTAGTAATGTTATTGATTAGTAAATTGCCGACATTTGAAGTATAAATTTCAAGGATCGAGAACTCGATCAACACCCATATGAAGTACATATGGGGATCCATGATCTGTGATCATCTCGTAAAATAAAGGTGACCAACCGTACAGTTATTGTTCATGGACGCTTGGGGCTCCCATATGAGGACTATCTTCATCCTTCTTTTGATTCTTGGTTGATCCCATTGATGAGATTTTGCAGACATACATATGTGATGTAATTAATTTCAGTGATTCTTTTGGGCAGTAACGAGAGATTGAGATATGTAGAAGACTGGTATATTGGAAGGATTGGAGATTTTTTGGGTTCCAACCTTGAGATTTTTTGCAAATAAGGAGAAACCAAAATTTGGGGATTTTTGACATGAATTGAGGTGGATTGATGATGCTTGTTTGGTGGAGTGATAATAGGTATGGAATTGATTAGTTTTGGGAGTTCATTTCCCATTTTCACTTTATATGCAGTAGTTTTATAGGTTAAAAATTCTTGCATGTTACAAATTGAATATTTATTAAAAATAACGTTAACGAATGTGATGTAATTTCCACTTTATTCTACCACAAAAGCCTCATCCTGCCCAGTAAGCATTGGGCTTGTCATCAATGTAAAAATATATTCGTACTAGGTCTAGAATTGCGCACAACCCAACATAGGTGGCATTTTTTTATTAAGACTTGATGTTTCATTTTAAAAAATCAACATTGTAATAGTAGTAATTGAAACCTTTAGATATTGATCTATATTTCATTTCAATAATTAGTCAATGTCATTTTTATCTGAGTATTGCTATTCATATTGAGCGTGTATGACCTATATTAATCAATTGGATATATGCAATATAAGATGACTACGTTAATAATTAACTATGAATACCATTACTCTTTTTATCCATTTACACGTCTCGCAAAACAGTGGCTCATTTAAACCGATCAATCTTGAAATTCGTGTTATTAGCGCCTGTTTGGAGGCTATGTTTATTTCATTTTTAGAGATCTTTGGATCATTAATGAGATTTCTCCGAAAAAATTTGCTTCAACAGTGTGACCCTTTGTCAATCACTGTCGAATTAAATACATTTTCAAGATAAGAACTTTTACTGCTGAAGGTGTTATGGCAGAAGAATTTTCCATCTTCCCAAACTACCCTCCAAATGATAGATGGAAGGGGAAGGTGTACGGTTAATAATAGAGAGGATATTTTGGCATATATGGATGACAAATTGGTGTATTGAAGTCAAAATCGTTTTCGATGGCTTCTGTACCCATTGTAGTGCTCTGACATTTGAAACTAATAGTGATTTTCAAATTATAAAATGCAAATTCTCATTTTTATGGCTACCAGACATGTACTTAATTTTTACTCTTAATCGGATCGAAATGTTCGTTGAGAATTAATGAACTATAATACCATCTTTAGACTGAAACATTTTTTTTTATTTTATAAGTAGCTTATTACTATTTTAGGCCCATTTAATTTTTATGTCATGAAATCGATATTAAAAAATAATTAACAAATGTTAAAATACTCTTAAATTTAATATTCATTTTTTAAAAAGTATATATCTATATATTAATTTAATTTTTAAAATATTATATATTCATATGAAATTTATTTATTTAGTTAATTTAATTTTCGAATCGATCCTTGCCCTCTTTTTCTTTTGGACCCAATGTCCATTTCAATTTTTAAAATATTGGTTCCAACTATCACTTGTGCCTCAACTAAGGATTTTTAATTTTTTTTGTTCAATCATAAATTAAACAAGCTTGTGTATATAGGTGTTCTACACAAAATAGAATAATAAGTGAAACAACCTTTAAATGTTTGAAACAATTAAGATCACTATCTAATCAATGGTTTGATAAATAACATAAAACTTCATTTCATTATATATCAAGTAACCTCTTTTAAGGAAACGAAAGGAACTTTAATCTATTAGACATAACGTTGTACTCGTGGTATACAAGATTATTATAATGAACATTCTATTGTTAGTAAACTCAAAAGATCTTTCATCTATGCATTGTAAATTGTAACAAATAATATTATTATCAATTCATAGGGCTCGTTGTTGTTCAAGGTTCTTATTAGCACCAACTACTGGCTAGACAATCATTGGTGACCGTTTGAATCTTATAGTCAACTACTAAAATTGGGGTAAGTTTCCAACATTGCTATAGTTCAGCGTGTATACATACATACGATGTCAAAATGGGTTAAATCGTCTAGATCTTGTACGATTCGCCATGCTAGAAAAAACAACAAAAATCTATCAATGCTGGTATAATGATTGGCGATCATAATATAAGGATCGCGGTGAGCTTTATTGTCTAGTGCGGCCACCTATGAGGAGCAGCCCAATTGACCTCTTGTATTCGCATAGTATCGTACTCTACTTCTCATTCTTACAACGTCTAAGTTTGACATTCTTTTTTTCATTCGTTTTTAAATC
>CAIGRP010129178.1:0-18441 GCA_903798385.1 Fraxinus cuspidata | reverse complement strand
AAAACGTTGCCAAATGTGAACTTTTCACAACGTTGCAAAAAATTAAATTTTTCGCAACGGTTAAAAAACGTTGCAAAAACTTTAACTTTTCTTACCATCTATAAAACGTTGCGAAAGGCGACGTTAGCAACATTTATTTAAAAAATGTTGCGAAAGCTCAATTATGTTAGCAAATAGCAACATTCACTAGCTAAAATGTTGTGATAGATCCCTTTAGCAATTTTAATCAACGAATGTTGCCTTTTGCGTGTTGCGAAAGGCCATTTTTGGTGTAGTGTTGGGTTGTCAGTTCTACTTCGTTTTTAGCTCCTCATGTGAAGCCTGACCCTCTTGTTTCTGATCCTCTTCTTCTTACTGAAAAAGATCCATTTATTGTTAATTCTTCAAATGTGAATGCCCATTCTCCAGCATTAAGTTCATTTTCTTTTTAATATGGAAATGATGGGTTGTGAATGAATTTTTGAAACATAACTCGAGCACACTAAATTTGTATCCATTTTTTACTCTATGGTTGTTCGAGTGGTTTCAAAAAAAAAAAAAAATGAGCTGTGAATTTTTCTGTATTGGTTATTTTCTTGATTGTGTTTTAATTTGGCCCCAATTTTGTCAGAGCCCTGAAAAATTGAGTAATAAATTAGGAAGAATTATTATCAAATCTTGTGTATAATTATTAGGGAATAGGATTCTCTGTACTTTAATTTTCTTTATGTATATTTTGCATTCTATTTTTATAAGGAAGTTGAGTGGCTTTTCTATGGCTAAAGGTGCATTAATTCAAGAATGTAAAGCCAGATGAGGCCAAAAGAATAGGATATATAATTGATGAACTTGTGGGAATTTCGTGTGTTTCTTCCTATGGAGCAGAAGTTTCAGGGTTAAAGTAGTGCACCACCAGGACTTGAACAAGAAAAATCGGATTGCACTTATTGTGGCTTCGACTCTTGGGGTATTTTTTCCGTTCTTGGCGTGCTTTTCGATACACTGACTGAAAAAGGTTAAAGAAAAAATATCGTAAAAAATAGTCAGAGTCTAGATACCATTTTTCAACTGTCCAGATTTGTATAAATTCACTTCTTCGAGAATTGGAATCAACAAGGGTTCAATTGGTGATATCGAGTATCAATTGTTAGCAGCTACAAATAATTTCCATGAAGACAACATTATTTGTGAAAGTGGATCAGGGCACGTTTATAAAGCCCACTTTGACCACGACTTTCATGCAGTCGTTAAAAAACTATCTGCCGATGGACACGTAAGTTTGATTCTATCTTTTGGAATTTGGTTAATCTTTTGCAGGTTTTCGTTACGGCTTTATTTCAATTAATTTTTCAGAATGAGATTGAACCGTTGAATAAGATTCAGCATAAGAACATTGTTTCGCTTTTGGGGTACTGTATTCATGGCTAGGGGCTCTATTACGTCTATGCACTGATGCTCTAGAATTCCAGTTACATGGAAAAATGTGTGCTCTAGATTTATTTTATCATGTTTGGTTAAGCTTTAAAAGTTTACTTAAAGTAAATAAGTAAGCTTTACAAAATTAAATTTTTATTGATAGAAAATAGAATTAATGAGTTAATTATTTCGATAGCAAGGCTAGAATAATTAACAATTTTTTTTTTATTAAAAGGAAGGAATAAGTTTTTAATCAAAAATATTTGGAAACAACTTTTACTTGCTTTGAAGCTTAGCCAAACTTACTCATAGTTAGCATTAAGAGTAATTGATATAATGCTCTAACTAACTCCATATATACGAATTCAGATTACTTAATATATTTTTGAATACTTACTTGAGGACCTTCTCATGGAAAATCGTTTACTTGGCATCTCAGGATGAAAATTGCATTGGATGTTTCAAGGTGATAGAGCACAAAGTTAGCACAGTATTATTAGAGAGTTTTATTCATTCTTTAATTGTAATTCTATTATAATTGTCTCCTTATTTAGCTGATTCTAGTTGCCACTGTATAGACAAAATTAGTGGGATTGACATTGCTAGATTAGTTGGATTGATCTCCCTTGCCATTATATATACTTGTAAATCATTCCTGTCAAATATCATTGGAAATTCATTCAATCTCTTTATGGTATTAGAGCTCCCTCTATCGTGAATAGAGCTCGATCATCTTGCCTACCCTAGCTGTGTTCCCTCCTTTTTATCACAATAATGGAAGAATCCCAAACTCCTATCACAAAAGCAACAGCATCAGCAATAGTGTCTGAGCCGGCGATTGTCTCAACACCTATAACTGCTATGGCTGATGGTAATATGTTTACTGCCTATGGAAACCTAATATCTCTTAATGCCTCTTATCAGATTCCCTTCAAGCTTGCAAAAATGGTGGAAATTATTCATCGTGGAAGTCCCTGATGACTAATCTTCTCTTTGGCTATAGACTCCTTGGGTTTGCTGATGGAACTTATCCTTGCCCACACAAAACTAATTTTGGATATTCTTTCTGGACTCGTCAGGATCGATTGGTGCTACTTGGAATTCAGGCCACTATTCACAGTACAATCAGCCCGAGGATAAACAACTGAACCTCTTTGTAGATGCCTGGAACAAACTGGAAACCACTTTTGCTAATCATTCAAACACTCGAATGCTCTCCATTATGTCATCTCTTATGTCAAACAAGAAGGAAGGAAAGACAGTGGCTATTTATATGAGCAGGGTGAAACTCCTTACTGATGATCTCGTAGCCATTGGACACCCTCTGAAAGATGCTCAAATCTTTCCTATACTTTGAATGGATTGGGTGACGAATTTAAAGAATTAATGGCAGTGGTCCGTGTTCGTAACACACCTATCACCTTTGACGATCTCTATGATAAATTGCTTGATGAGGCATTAATTCACAACCATGGAGAGGCAAAGGAAGAAGATGTTCAGGTCATCGTTGATGTAGGACAATTAGCTTTGGAGTTTAAAGAAGAGATGGATAGAAAATTGGATAAAAACGCTGCTGCTCCGAAGAAACGGACATAACTTTTATCTCGGGTGTCAGATTTTCTATTATAATATGTTTTTGGGGGTTCCCCTATTGACGTCGTTTCCATTCTCAAATTTGCTGTTTAAGGCATGTTGGCGGGCAGTTGAAGTTTTATCATTTTTTAGTTTTTGCGTTTTAGTTGTTTTGATTTAATGGATGTCTATTTTGGTCTTTTTGCTTAAAATAGAGTTCCCAAAGACTATTTAAAGGCTCTTTGTTTTCAGAATAAAACATTATTCGTTTTGGTTTGCTATTATTTTTTGGTGGATTCCCGTTTTACGAGCTTAGGGTTTATGCTAGTAACCCTTTAAACTTCCGTTCTGCTTCAAGTGGTATCAAAACATCTGGATTTTCCTTGTTCGATGGCCAACAATGAAGCCGGAAGAGTTACCCCTCGCGACGCTGGTCGTAAGGATACCGATGCCAATTTTGGACAGTGATTGAGGAGTAGCGGCAGACGACAGAGAGATTGGAGCCCATGCTACAGCAACGGTTGGAGCGGCAACATAATCTCAACATCCCTAATGTCAGCTCTCCTACCCCTGCCAGTAGAGATGGAGTCGAGGGAGTTGCCCTTAACCGCCTTGGAGGTGGACGTCCGCTTAGAGCAGCGAGACCCATACAGTTTGAAGATTTCAATGATGAAGATTCTGAAGAAGACTTTGCGGGTTACCTAGGGAATCATCAATAAAATCGAATTCAACCTGACTATAGGATCCGCACAGACACACCGTTGTTCTACGAAAAATTACAGATTGAAGAGTTCATGGACTGGATTTCTAAGGTTGAGAGATTCTTCGAGTTTACTGGAGTCGCGAAAGAACGACGGTCAAGCTGGTATCATATAAGTTGAGAAGCGGGGCTGTTGTCTGGTGGAAGAAGTTGCAGATGGATAGACAACGTCAAGGTAAGACCCCTCTGCGACCCTGGAGGCAAATGAAACAACTTATGATGAACAGGTTTTTACCTCCAGATTATGAACAATTTATTTTCCAGAGTTTTCAAAATTGTGTGCAAGGTAACAAGACTGTTGCAGAATATTCTAAGGAATGGTCTACGCTGTCAGTTCGTAACAACCTAAATGAGACTGAGGGATAAAATGTTTCTAGATATTTGGGGGGGTTGAAATCTATCAGATTGGACTGCAAGTGGTTTGGACAGTAGATGAGGCGCATAACATGGCCTTGATGGTGAAGTTAATGGATGAAACACCCAATCATTTTTCCCACTACAAGAAGGGCACAGGTGATTCGTCATATACAACGGTGAACAGGGGCAGATTTTCACCAAGCGATGGACAGAGTCAGCCTAAAACTGCTACAGATCAGGCCCATAGGAATACGGTTCCTAGTAATAACCATACTGGAACAGTTTCGACAGCATCAACTACGAATGAAGTCCTACGGGCACCAAATTCATATACTAAATCACGTGATTTAAAGTGTTATACGTAAGGTCAACCAGGTCAACGTTCGAATCAGTTTCCTGTCGGAGGCCAATGAATTTCCTGGAAACTGGAGAGGGTGACGAGGAGGATCAGTATGTTGAAGAAGGAGAAGGCATGGGCGAACTATTGAATAGAGCAGAAATTGCAGAGGAAAAGAGAGAGCATGTAGACTATGTGATTCAGCGAGTCATGTGTTTAACGAAGCTGGAGGGTTTCTCACAAAGAAACAATATTTTTAGGGCTTGCTGTAGTGTTCAGGGAAAGTTCTGTGATATAATTGTTGACAATGGAAGTTGTGAGAACTTCATTTCCAAAAGACTGGTGGAACATCTGAAGCTGCCCGTTGACAAACATCCAAGCCCTATGTGATTGGGTAGATACAGAAAGGGTCGAAAGCGAACGTGACTAAGGTGTGAAAAGTTCCTATTTCAATTGGACAGCACTACCGAGATGAGGTACTCTGTGATGTAGTCGACATGGATGCTAGTCATGTATTATTGGGACGCCCATGTCAGTTTGACATGGATGTGACCTATAGGGGGTGCGATAGTGTTTATGTTTTCAATTGGGAAGATAGGAAGATCGCAATGGTCCCGAAACAGAGTTCAATTGGTATCACAACTAAGACTAATGCAGGAGGTAATTCTCTACTCTCCTTAGTCACTTCAATAATTGATTTGGAATCAGGGGTTAAGGCAGCACATGAAGTACATGTTGTGGTAGTACGAGCTCTAGCGATAGAAGGGAAAGAGGAGCAGAGAGATGTGATACCCGAAAAGGTGTAGTCATTTTTAACTGAATTCAGTGAGTTGGCGTTTAAAGATTTACCAAATGACCTCCCACCCCTGATAAATATTGATTTGGTTCCAGGAGCAAGCTTACCAAATTTACAACACTATCAGATGAGTCCAAGGAGAACCAAATTTTACAGGAAGAAGTGGAGGAGTTAATGAAGAAGGGGTTTATTCGAGAGAGCATAAGTTCATGCGATATTCCCGCGTTACTGGTTCCAAAGAAAGATGGAAGTTGGAGGATGTGTGTTGATAGTCGCGCGATTAACAGAATAACTCTCAGATATAGCTTTCCAATTTCGAGATTGGATGACATGCTAGATATATTGGAGGGTTCGAAATTCTTCTCCAAAATCGATCTGCGAAGTGGCTACCATCAAATTTGGGTCAAACTTGGTGATGAATGGAAGACATCTTTCAAAATGAAGGATGGACTCTATGAGTGGTCGGTTATGCCTTTTGGGCTGTCCAACGCGCCTAGTACTTTTATGCGGCTTATGAACCAGGTATTGCAGCCTTTCATTGGAAAATATGTAATTGTTTATTTTGATGACATACTAATTTACAGAAGGAGTGTGGAAGATCATATAGAGCATCTTCGACCTGTGTTGGAAGTGTTGTCCGACAATAAACTGTTTATTAATTTTAAAAAGTGCAATTGGTTGACAAGACGATTGTTATTCCTTGGATATGTAGTCAGTTCGGAAGGTATATTGGTTGATGAAGAAAAGGTGAGAGCCATTCATGATTGGCCTACACAAAAGACAGTAGGAGAGGTGAGGGGTTTCCATGGGTTGGCGACGTTTTATCGTCGATTTATTAAAGATTTCAGCAGTATTGTGGCTCCAATTACAGAGTGTCTAAAGAAGGGTAAATTTCACTGGGAAGAAGCAACTGACACAGCTTTTGCGATTATCAAAGAAAAATTATGCATTACGCCTATTCTGGCTTTACCTAGTTTTGAGAAATTATTCGAGATGGAGTGTGATGCTAGTGGAATTGGGATTGGACCAGTTTTCTCACAAGGGAAGAAACCAGTAGCGTTTTTCAATGAAAAGCTTAGTGATGCACACCGAAAGTGGAGTACCTATGACCAAGAATTTTATGCCATTGTTCGTGCTCTAAAGCATTGGGAACATTATCTGATTCAGCGAGAATTCATCCTTTACAGTGATCACCAAGCTTTGAAGTATCTAAACAGCTAGAGGAGTTTAAGTAATATGCATGATCGGTGGTCAACCTATTTGCTGAAGTTTCCTTTTGTTCTGAAACATAAATCGGGTGTTCTGAATAAGGTAACGATGCTTTGAGTCGGCGTACAAGTTTGCTGGTGACTATGGAACAAGGGATTATTGGGTTTGACTTTCGAAAAGAATTGTATTCCGTTGATGAAGATTTCGTCGAGGTATGGAAAAAGTTTGTTCTCAAACAAACAGAGGGGAAATTTCATATGGTCGATGACTACCTGTTCCGTGGCAATCAGTTATGTATTCAACAGAGCTCTTTGGGGGAAAAACTAATGTGAGAGTTACATGGTGGAGGTTTGAGCGGTCACTTAGGGTGTGACAAGACTATCAGTGGGGTAGCCGAGCGGTATTACTGGCTTCAGTTGAAGCGTGACGTGGTAACTTTGTTCGTAAGTGTTATATTTGTCAGACTTCTAGAGGTGACATGCTTAGAATACAGGTCTCTACATGCATCTACCTATACCGAATGCCATATGGGAGGATTTGTCGATGGATTTTGTTTTGCGACTTCCACGAATTTAGCGTGGAGTAGACTCTGTGTTTGTTGTGATTGATAGGTTCTCCAAGATGGGGCATTTTATCCCTTATGGAAAGAAATCTGATTCGTCTCATGTTGAGCAACTATTCTTTCGTGAGGTAGTTTGTTTACATAGAGTCCCCCAGTCTATCACTTCTAACGGGGATTCAAAGTTCATTAGCCATTTTTGGGTTACATTCTGGCGACTAATGGATACTACTCTAAAGTTCAGTAGCAATGTGCACTCGCAGACTGATAGGTAGGTTGAGAATCTAAACCGAACACTAGGAAATTTAATTCGGAGCATATGTGGTGATAAGCCAAAACAGTGGGATGTAGCACTGGCTCAAGCTGAGTTCGCGTATAATAATGCAGTTCACACCGTTACTGGTAAATCTCCTTTTACTTTAGTGTATTTGAACCCTCCTAAGCATGCATTAGACTTGGCACGTCTTCCCAAGGTTGCTAGAGCAAGTATGGCGGCCGAGAATATGACTGAGCAGGTTCGTGATGTTCAGGCAGAAGTGAAAGCCTAGTTGGAGGGAAGGAATGTGAAGTATAAAGCTGCCGCAGGTGTCAAGAGGTGTGAGAAATTGTTTACTGAAGGTGATCTGATTATGGTGTTTTGGCGTAAGGAAAGGTTCCCAGTTGGTTCCTATAACAAGTTGAAGCCAAGGAAATACGGGCCGTACAAGGTGATCAAGAATATCAACGACAACGACTACGCGATCGACTTGCATGTAGAAATGAACATATCTCGTACTTTCAATGTAGCTAACCATTATGAGTTTTGTGATGATGTTCTTCTTTATCCGAATTATGACTCAAGGTCAAGTTCTTCACAGGTGGGGAGGATTGATGTAGGATAATTAGCTTTGTAGTTTGAAGAAGATATAAATAAAAATTGGATAAAAAAGTTGCTGCTCCAATGAAACAGGCATAACTTTTAGGTCAGGTGTCAGATTTTCTATTATAATAAGTTTTCGGGGTTCCCTGATTCACATCGTCTCCATCCTAAAATTCCCTGTTTAAGGCACATTGGCAGGCAGTCGAAGTTTTATCTTTTTTTTTTAGTTTTTGCATTTTAGTCGTTTTGATTTAATGGATATCTATTTTGGTCTTTTTGCTTAAATTAAGGTTCCCATGGACTATTTAAAGGCTCTTTGTTTTCAAAATAAAACATTATTCAATTTGGTTTGCTATTATTTTCTGGTGGATTCCTATTGTACGAGCTTAGGGTTTAAGCTAGTAACCCTTTAAACTTTCGTTCTGCGTCAACTGTATAGCTAACACAAAAATATCGTGGTGGTCGAGGAGGACATGGTAGTGGTCGAGGAAGCTATCGTGGTGGCTACAGCAACAATACTCAAGATAGCAATTTATATGGGCATAATTCTCAGCTTAATCATATGCAAACCAATCAGCAGCAACCTTATGGACGAGGTATGAATTCCTCTTATCTCCAGTCATACTTACCTTCACAGAATCTAAATCTTCATCAGATGAACCAAGGCCAACCTCGCATTGTCTGTCAATTGTGTGATAAACCGGGACATAGTGCAATGACCTGTCACTCTCGTGGACATCCTTCTTCTCATTCTTCTCGGCCTCAAGCAAATCTTCGTGAAGGAGAACCAAGTTATTCCAATAACGATTGGGTTTTGGACTCGGGAGCCACACATCACATTACATCTGATCGCCAGAATCTCTCTCTGCACTTGGATTATGTTGGAAATGAGGATGTCGTAGTAGGAAATGGTAATGGCATCTCTATCTCTCATTTTGGTTCTTCTTCAATTGATTCCCATTGATGCCTCATTTACATTAGATAATATTTTGTGTGCCCCTATAATAAAAAGGAACCTAAGATCTGTTTCCCTATTCTGCAAACAAAACAATACTTCAATTGAGTTCTTTCCTAATATTTTATTGTGAAGGACTTGAATACATGGGCATCTTTGGCGAAAGGTCGGAGTAGACACAACTTGTATGAGTGGCCATCCTCAGCCTTAACTTAACTATGAAGCCGTTCGATCTCACTCCTTCTACCTCAAATGCTGTCTCTTCTCAACTATGGCACCAACATCTTAGTCATCCTTCTCCCCCAATTCAAAGGAAAATCCTAGCTGACAATAAAATTCATTCAATAGATTCCCCTACAAATAAAGTTTGTGATTCTTGTCTTTGTAACAAAAGTCATACACTACCATTTCGAAACTCTTCTATTGTTTGTAATAAACCATTTCAAGTTATTTATTTGATGTTTGGGGTCCTGCCCCTTTGACCTCGTTTGGAAATTTTCAATATTATGTCATTTTTATAGATTACATCACAAAGTACACCTGGTTATATCCTCTAAAGTTGAAATCTGATGTGCTTAAGGTATTTGAAAACTTTAATAAAAACTTAGAAAACTACTTTTACACAAAAATTAAAATTGTATACACAGATGGTGAAGGAGAGTATCAGGTACTTTCTCATCTCTTAACCCAACATGGAATTCAACATCTTACCTCTCCTCCTTACACACCTGAACATGTCGACTCTGCTGAATGTAAACATTGTCACATTGTGGAAACAGGCCTCATGCTTCTCCACAATGCTGCTGTCCCACTTCATTTTTGGTCTTATGCTTTTCAAAGTGCAATATACCTCATTAATAGAATGCCTACACCAGTTCTAAACCATGATACAACTTATCAGAAATTATTTTACCATATACCTAACTACACTCCCCTAAGAGTCTTTGGATGTCTCTGTTACCCTTGGCTTCGCTCAAATAACACCCATAAACTCGAACCTCGCTCACGACCATGTGTGTATATTGGCTTTTCCCTTTCTCATCACTCATTTTTGTGCTTTGATCCTCTCTCAAATCGTCTTTTTGTATCTAGACACGTTGTCTTTTTTGAGAAACTATTTCCCTACAAAACTAACTCATATCCCGACCTAAGCATCTCTTCAAAAACATTTTCAAGGTATCTATCAATTTTTACCCTCAAGAACTTAGACCACATCACAGCTCCCATCGAAGATGATCCTGATTTTGTCATCCTAACGTCCTCTGTACCACACTTGCTCCCAAAAACTCCATCTACCCATCCATTGCCTGCTCAACAAGTTTTTTCCATTTTGCTCTATCCTGAGGCTACTTCTCAACACCCTCCAACACAGGTAAGTAGATCATCTTCTCCATCTACTATATGTACAGATCTTAACCCTGTAAAATCATCCTTCATATGCCACGACATCAACCAAACTGTCCAACAAACTGAAGCATTTCATTCTCCTTCATATCAACCAGATATACCATCTCGCATGGCTACTCGTTTTCAAAATAATATCTACAAACCAAAATAACCCTTCCCTTAAATACCACTATCTCTCACTCCTTTACCAAACAGAACCTTCATCATTTACCCAAGCCAACAAGAACTCTCATTGGCGTGATGCCATGAAAGATGAATTTCATGCTATTCAGAAAAACAAAACTTGGTCCCTTGTTCCACTCTTCTCTACACAAAACATTGTCGGGTGTAGATGGGTCTATTGGATCAAGAGGAACCCTGATGGTTCTGTTGCTCTATAAGGTACATCTTCTGGCAAAATGGTTTCATCAACGTTCGAGAATTGATTTTACAGAAACTTTTAGTCCAGTTGTAAAACCAGCCACCATTCGTCTTGATCTCACTATTACCGTTACTCGTGGTTGGGTTTTGAATCAATTGGATGTTAATAATGCCTTCTTACAATGCACTCTATCTGAATACGTTTTTATTCAGCAACCTCAAGGATTTTTTGATCCACAATATCCTTCTCATGTTTGTAAATTACATAAAGCAATCTATGGTCTTCGTCAAGCTCCTCAGGCATGGTGCAATAAACTTTGTTCTTTTCTCCTTGCTTATGGATTCATTAACTCTAAGAGTGATACCACTCTTTTTGTCTACACTTCAGGAACTCGTGTCATGTACTTGCTTGTGTATGAGGACGACATTATACTTACCAGCAATCACCCTCCAACTCTTCATGAATTCACGAGTCAGCACTCCAACAGGTTTTCTCTCAAAGATCTTGGCAAGCTCAGCTACTTCTTGGGTGTTGAAACAACTCAAACTTACAATGGTTTGTTCCCATGTCAACGAAAGTATATTCTAGAGCTTCTTCACCAAACTAATATGCTAGAGGCAAAGGAAGTTAGTACCCCACTGTCTAATTCGGAGATGCTTAAACTTGATGATGGTTCCTCTAGACATGATCCAACTGAGTATCATCAAGTACTTGGCTCACTTCAGTATCTTTCTCTTACACGACCTCATGTTAGCCATGTCGTTAACAAGTTGGCTCAGTTCATGTGGTAACCAACTTCTAATCATTGGCTTGCTGTTAAACGAGTTCTTCGGTATCTCAAGGAAACCTCCCATTATGGTGTCTTCATTTCAACTCAATCCCCTCTTGCACTTCATGCCTTTGCCGATGTCGATCGGGCTAGTGATGCTGATACACATCACTCTACATTTGCCTATGTTGTATTTCTTAGCTCTAATCATGTTAGTTGGAGCTCTTAAAAACAATCCACTATAGCTTGCTCCTCAACTAAGGCCGAATATCATGCCATTGCTGAGGTGAATTGGCTCACTAACTTGCTGCGTGAACTTGTTGTATCCATTCTAGCTCCTTCAACAATCTACTGTGACAATGTTGGAGCTACCTACTTACGCTCCAATCCTATTTTTTACTCATGTATGAAACACATTCCCATTGACTTTCATTTTGTGCGTGATGNGTTAATTGGCTCACTAACTTGCTGCGTGAACTTGTTGTATCCATTCTAGCTCCTTCAACAATCTACTGTGACAATGTTGGAGCTACCTACTTACGCTCCAATCCTATTTTTTACTCATGTATGAAACACATTCCCATTGACTTTCATTTTGTGCGTGATGAAGTCTCTCGCAAGTTGCTTCATATTTCACATGTTCATACTATAGACCAACTTGCTGACTCTCTCACTAAACCTCTAGCTTGGAAGCAGTTCCCAACTCACTGGTCCAAGCTTAGTGTCTGTCTCGGACTTTTACCCTTGCGGGGGCATAGTAGAGTACAAAGTTAGCAGAGTATTATTTGAGAGTTTTATTCTTTCTTTAATTGTAATTCTATTATAATTTTCTCCTTATTAGCTGATTCTAGTTGCCACTGTATAGACAAAATTAGTGGGATTGACATTGCTAGATTAGTGGATTGATCTCCCTTGCCAGTATATATACTTGTAAATCATTAATGTCAAACATCATTGGAAATTCATTCAATCTATTTAGAAGGTACCTATTCAATGATATTTAGAGTAACTTGATCATATTTCTATTTTGTTTAGTGATGGAGAGTTGACATTTTTTAGAGAATTAAAGTATCTTCACGAGCATTGTAACCATCCTGTGATCCATAGATATCTTAAATCATCCAATATTCTTCTAGAAAATGAACACTATATTTTGATCTCCAAGTTTACAGAAAAATTTTAATTTTAGCTAATGGCTTTGGCTTTGGTTCAGCTTTCAGATTTTGGTATTGCAATACATGGTGGAAACTCAAACAAGACAAACATCATGTTTTCGAGAACTTTGGGTTATGTTGCTCTAGAGTACCTCTTAGATGGTATATTGAATTTTTGTTTCCTAACTTTTTATGATTTTATGCATCCTCACTCTATTCATCCTTTGCATATTATTCCATCAAGATATTTCCTCTGAATTTCAATTATATCCATTTTTTTATGGGAGGAAAACTTGGTTTTCAAACATTATCCTCAGATGATTACATTAGTCAAAATGTTGTAATTTTTTTATTATGAGAAATATTAGTTCGATGATACCTAGATTCATGCATTTGAATACATATGAAGAACGAGCACGCTTTTTGAGGTAATGGATTTCTAGTAGTGTAGGTTTCTATGAGGAAAACGACATGTGTTATGAGGAAAATCTCTTAGATCATTGGCTCATAGAGAGGTTAGAGTGAGATTGAGCAATTCTTGCCAAATTTTTCGACAATCTTCCTGGTATGAATTGACAAAAGTGATGTCTATGCATTCGGTGTCATTCTTCTGGAGCTTTTACTCGAAAGAAGGCCCCTAGAGAAAGTGGCTGAAGGATAATGCTAGCGATAGTTCCCTGGGTAAATCTTGATGAAAGTTTGTTGAGCTGATCATTAATTTATAATCCATTTTTAATCGGCCATGTTTGGCTAAGCATAAAGTTACTGTTAAATCACTTTTTTTGCTAAATTTGTTTGATGTGGTTTAAAAGGGTTTCATTTTTTATTTTCAGCATAAAATTCAAAAGCATGTTTGGCTAAGTTTAAAATGTTCATTTATAAGAAATTTTGAAATTGAAGCATGTTCTAACTAATTTGGCTAATAAGTAAATTGCACAATCCAAATGAATTTGGAAATAAAAAGTTACTTGAGCACAACCTTTACCTTTTTCTAAGCTTAGCCAAAGGTGTTCCAACTATCCAACAAAAGTAAGTTTCTTTTTTCTTCAATGTAGCCAAATATAGAGCTAATGTCTACTATCTTCTATGAGTATGTAATGTCGCAGCTTATCGATAGGTCAAAACTTCCGAACATAGTTGATCCCAGCATCAGAAACACGATGGATTTGAAGCATTTATACCAGTGGATGGCGCCTATTTTCATCGGGAACTACCTTCCACAATATAACTGGTAATTGGGGGGCCTTTAGCCTCTCTGACATAGTTCCTTTGGGAGTTCCTTGTTTCCCTACCAACATAGGGTCCTCCAAAGATTGTGTCGATCTCATGAATGGGAGTATTATCCTCGCGACCCTAATGGCCCCTTCGCTGTCCCTGTCCATTTCTTGCTCTATCCTCTTCATGCTCTCTCCCCTGCCGGAGAGATATATCCCGATATAAAAAGCTGCCTCCTTACATCTTGGCGTATGATCATGCGTAGGTGGGGCCTATTCCTTTGTTGGGAATCGTTTCGTCATTTCGTTTTGTTGGGGTGCTGGACAATGTCCCTGCAGTTCGCCATGTCATGGCTGTAAGAATGGTGATATGAGCAGTATTTGGGGGGATTCAGCCTGCCTCTAGGTCTCAAATTGCGCCCTCGTCCTCATCCTCTACAGGTGGCTTGTTGAGTAGATCCATTTTGTTAGGTTCTGGTCCCAGGTATGACATTCTTATAGGCCAACACGGGCACCGCATTTAAGGTGGCCATGGCCAGTACTTGTTCTGAGCTGGGGGTAATTTTATTGCCAGTCTGGTTCCATTGATAGTCTATCGGATGGGAGGTGGGCCCCCTCCCACACTTCCTCTACTGAGGCTGGAGGCCTTGACTAGCCCTATTTCTATAGTCGATCAACTCTTGGTTGATAGTCTCCCACCTCATCATTTCTTGCTATGCATCATAGGTAGTGGGATCCTAATTTTTAATATCTCTCCAAAACAAGGTATACATGTTTAGGCCACCTCGTAATGCTGACAGGCATCACGGTTGGTAACTTGAACACAGTATGTCATTTCGTCGGTATAACGAGATAGGACACTCTTCAAAGTTTTCCCAGGCTGCTGTCTCATGTCCTAGAGATGCTGAATGGGGGCCTCTCCTTCCTTGCCGATCGTAAATCTCTTCAAGAAGGTGTTCTTGAATTCTAGCTAACTTTGAATGCTCCCAGGTGGTAACCTACTATACCAAATTTCAGTTGCTCCACTAAGAGTCAAGTAGAAAGCTCTGCATTTTACAGCTAGGGTGGTGCCTCTCAGGCTCATATGTGTCTTATAGCTATTCAAGTGTTTAGTCAGGCCGCCTCTCCCATCATACTTTGGGATTTTGGGCATTTCATAGTGGCTTAGCACCTGGGCATTTCTCAATTCCCGCGAAAAGGGTAGATTCTCATCGTCCTCATCTAAATCACAAGATTGTTGGGGTCCATGTGAATCATAGTTTTCATCAACCTCATACATGGGTGGTAGCGCAGAGGAGCTTGCTTGGTTACTCGCATCCTCGTCCCTCATTTGATCCCTATCTCTTGGCAGGGAAACACGGGGGGCATGTTCTTGCCTTTTCTTCGATTGCCAAGTCTCACGAGGTGGGAGTTATGGCCTATTCCGAGGCACTGAGATTTCATGATGCTGCCTATGCCTCGGTTCACCTGGATTAATCCGTCAAACACGCTATTAGATCTCTGAGGCCTGTTATCTGGCTCGTATTTCGGGGAGAAGTTGTCTTCCATATTGAATGGGGTTTGAATTGGTTCTCCAAAAGCATAATTGGAAGAAACATCAACTCTTACTTTCCTTTCAATTGGGCTAACTCCCCTGGCATGCCTAGGATGATGGACTCTCTGACTTTGTTCATCATCTTCTTGCTGATATTGTTCTTGGGGTGCAAAGTGAGGGATTGGATGTCCTCCTAGGCCTTGCAACTGCCTCAATAGCTCCTGCATCGCCAGGTTTTGGTTGGTAATGCTTCTCTTGTTAGCTGCCTAGTGGCTATTTCTCTGGTAAGTTGGGCTACATCCCCATCCCACCTCGTCTGTGATGGTGGCGAGGTTGATGCTGATGGCAGGGACTTCGTCATCACTTTTCCTCACACGCCTGAGAGGGACATTAACATCTGCGCTCATCTCTTTCCGAGCCTAAAACTTAAAATTTTGCCAACTTTGGGGGCTTCCTTTTATTCCTTTTCAAGAGCAAACCGTTTTTCAAGGGGGATGACCAAAATTTTTCTATGGAACTGCTCGCGATTATAATGTGGGTTCCAACATACCGCGCCAATCTGTTGACCTCAAAAGATGTTACCAACAGATGCTAAACCCACTCGTGCATGCGTAAGCTAGATCCAACATGTAAGGATAGATCAACGATCGAGATCACTCCAAAATTGGATGTGAGAGGAGCTCAACAACACAAGATATTTCTATTCGGGTTCCGGTGATATATCCGGGATATGATTACATAATAATAACCAATTGCTATGAACTTGGATTAAAGATTGTAAATCAATGTAAGAGAATAAAACAAGTTGCTCCAAGAATATAAAGTTTCATTAGTCCTCAGTTGTTACATGGTGAGTGTATTTATATTGTTAAGAACATAATGATGACCCTTAGATGAAATTACACGTGGCCTAATCCCCTCAGCCGAAGTATCAAATCCTAGCCATCATGTTGACTTTTCTAACTTCACAAAGCATTTAATGCTCTTACATCCTATTGACAAGACAAGACACAAATACACTTTTTACAAAAGTCACATCAATTATTCAAATAACATTTCTATAATAAATTCCAGATTTCTGTAGGTGGCCCGTCACTAGTTGGGTGGAGCCTCGGACCTGGGCCGCTTCAGCATGTCCGCCTCAGATTAGTAATGGGCCTCAAAAATTATCCCAAGGTCTCGCCTTCTATGGCTGATGATTCGATAAGAATGGGTCCATAACTTCATTGGGCGGCCACGTGGCAATGCCAGTAGCAAGTCATAACAATTATTATTATTATTATTATTATTATTATTATTATTATTATTATTATTATTATTATTGTTGTTGTTGAATTGAAGACCTATATTTTCTTAAGACAAGTAAAATAATAACTTTAAAAAATGTAATATGATCAAAATATTTTTATAAATCAATTTTCAACCGCACAAGTATGATCTAGATTTTTAGCACGAGATTGAGAGATTGAGACCCATTTTTGAATATGTAAACGTTCGAATTGGAAAAAAATAATATTTAGTAAAGTTGTAGCCATATGAGTTATTATTACAACCAAATTTGAATCGCCTCAATCAGATATTGGGAGAGAAGTTATGATAAAAATATTAAAGGAAGTGAAAAGCTAATTTTTTCCCGAGAAGCGCATGGTTCCTAGGCGCTGTAAATCCCAATTTTTAACAGAAAGGTGGCGCCACGGAGCCCATGATTTGTTCGCATTGTCGAGGCTCCGCCTAGTGTCATATAAGGCACTGATTTTTGGCCATTTAAAGCCCATAAAAACTCTAAATTCGAAGAAAAGGTGAAGGACAATTTAAAAACAAGAAAGGAGGTGCTTGGCAGGAGTTCAACACATTGAGAGACGCAAAATACAATTTGAGAATTAGATAGCAAAATCAATGAAGGAGAACAACGAATCAAAGGTTTTGAATCAAGATTTGGAACAAAAAGAGAAACTTGATGCAAGATTCATCCACTTTTCTACATCTTAATTTATAACCTGGTGATGTACTCCAATATTTTTGTTTGTTTTTTCTTCATACATTACAATTAGCTAAACTCATTATTAAGGAGAACAATGTAATCTATTTGAGACATTTATTTTATTTTTTATTCAAGATTCTAGTTTTTCATTATATAAGTGTTGATTGTATTCATGTATTTAATGTTTTGAATTACTTGATCAATAATTCAATGGTTTTTTGAATCTTTTACGAATCGACATAAGAGCTTTAGATTTAGACCACATATTAATATTCGTTAATTTAGTATAACATGTAAAATACCTATATTAATTATTGCGGTCTTATATGAATTCTTAGAACAAACAGTGCGTTTAACTAAGATTAATTCACGTATAAATATGTGATTGAGTTAGTTAAATAGGTTCAATGAGAACTCAAGAGAGGTAAATTGAATATAATACAAGAATTCGATCGAAGACTAGTTTAGATTTACGAATCTTGGTTTAAGACTTAAAGGTAATCAATAGATGAATTTTTTATACCCTAATATATATACCATACTTGAATTTTCAATCGATTTTTGTGTGAATGTTACTATTTTCAATTAGTAGAAATAGTTAGAAAAACAATCACCAAATCAAAATTCTACTTTTTTTATCAAATAGAAGTTAGAAATAATAAATTAAGTATTAAAGTATTGTACTCGTGCAAACGATAATCCAAATTCAAAGGTCCACTATATTACTTGTTAGGATATTTGCGTTCTACAAAACCCAACATATATATATATATATATATATATATTAACCAAAAGTGTTGATACTCATAAATGAGCCAACAGATGTCGGGCCCACTCACCCAAAGTTAAGCACGATTCCGGCGCGTTCTTACCGGAATAATGATGATAATAAGGAGAAAATGGATGCGGGAGGTACTTTGCGGTGAGAGACAAAGAAAAATGTTCAGGCTCCGGCGGGTGGAACAAAAGCAACGGATGACAAGCTCGCTCAGTAGGGGAAGTGGAAAGGGAAAGGAGTTCTATGTCGTAAGGGATCCTATATTTCTCCCTAAGATTGGCCAGATAATTAGGGTTTACAGAGGAAGGAATTTTAGCGGTCCCCCTGGCTATTCCGTCGTGACCCGACACAGAAGTACCTCGTCCGGACTCAATGGCCCTAACAAGGTCGGCGGTATTTGTGATTTCTACCCCTATCTTCGTCGCCAATTTACAAATATCTACG
>CAIGRP010129177.1:652-29461 GCA_903798385.1 Fraxinus cuspidata | reverse complement strand
GAGGCGATAGAGAGAGAAAGGAAGAAGAGAGAGGCGGGAGATGAGAGAGTTTTTAGGATTTCGGTAATTATAATTTAGATAGAAATGAATTAATATTTAATATTTAAAATGAGATTTTTGTATAAATAAACTCAAAACCTGATTTTTGAATTGAAAATTTTAAATATCTGTGTGGGTGTAATTTCCTCTTTGCGGAATCAAATGTGTAATTAAGGGTGAAAATACAAAAAAATAAAAGGTGTGGAAGTTTATTGTAATAGCAATGAAATGTATGGACGTTATGTACTAATTAGCGTTTTAATAATTTATTTGAGACTCATTTATGCTTTTTAAAATTAAAATTTGAAATTATTATGCAATTTATTTTTTTGTTTTATTTAAAAGAAGGTATATTCATCATTTTATAATTTAATTAAAAAAATGGATAAAAATGACATGATAAAAAGGAAAATAAGGTGAAAACGTAGGACCATACAGGCTATTTGGTAACTACCCAATTCCTTGTAAACGTCTAAACTCACGAATAATTACCGATCTACCATAGCAGGGAGTCCAAATTTCTTTCGCCAACTCCACTTCATCTAACCTCACTTAAGCTCCAATGGCGAATTCTCCGAAGAAAGTTCAAAATTCGAAACCCTCATCTGTGTTAATCGACCCACTGTACTCTTCAATGATTACACTATTGATATTATTGATGGCGTGCGTCGAAATCTGCGACGCCGTAACGGTGGTTGATGTGTACCGGCTTGTGCAGTACGATATTGGTGGCGTGCCGTTCGGGTCTCGACTCGCTTCACTCAACCATCACGCTGGTTCTTCGCTTTTTTCTTCGTCTGGGGTTGCCGCGGATCTCTCCCGCACCGTCCTCATCCTTCCAGTCCGCGAATTGAACCTTACCTTCATTAAAGGTCCATACTTTGCTTCTTTTATTCAAATTTGGATTCTTATTTTATTAGTGTATGTTCAAATTACAGAAAAATTGTAAGTATTAGTTAATGCTCTTTTTTGGTAATTGAGCAAAATTTAACTGTTGTGAGCGGTACTTAGTTGAAATCTTTATTAACTAAGGAAAGAACGTGTTAAGAGGTGTGGAGCTGTGTAGAATTACCGTTAATTTGCAAGTTTACGCAGAAGGAAACTCAGAAGAGATTTTCTTTAGTTGCTTTGCAAATGCAGATGCGATAGCTGAGGATTTTACCTTTTAGACATTTTAACTTTTAATGTTTTTTTGTTATGGATTTTTTCCGTCAGCAATTAAGATTCTGAACTTCATATCTATATGTTGGACCTTGGATTTACTAGAAGGTGAGCTTTTTCTGCAATCCGGATGTATGATTGAATTATGAAGCTGAAATGGAGCTCTGTTTACTGTACTGAAAAGTGAATAAGAAGGGAAACTTAGTGGAAAAATACTTTGAGAACTCTGAAATTCATTTTTTAGCTACAACCTGACTGATAATTTTGAAAAATATTGTAAAATGAATATGTACAAGTCTTCTCCAGACTCCAGTTGTTTAATAACTCTGGAGATGAAGGTAGCAAGACGTAGTGAACTAGAAAATCCACTTATATAAATATCTTATTAGTAAGCATGTACTTGGTTAATTCATGCTTCAGTTTTGATGTATGTTCGAACCACTGAGTTTCTAGTAGTGGAAAGAAAGAGAGAAATTAGTTGATGGGGGTGAATGAGAAGTTTTATCTCATGACAAGTGGACTTGAAAGATTTTAAATGTCCAAAGCTACCTGATACTCCACATGTTATGGTCTTTAGTTTTATATATTCTCGGGGAAAAGTATAGTGTACTGAAATGTTAAGTTTGTACGGTTTTCTGTTCACATGCCAATATCACAATACACTTGATGCAACGGAGATTATTTTCGTACCTCTGATTTTTTTCCTTTTTATCTCATATAAAGATAAGTGCTGTGTTTTATGATTTAAGTGAAGATGATTAGCGCATGAACAGTATCCCCTATAAAATGACAAGTTGAGTACAATTTCTTGATTTCAGTATCATTAATATCTTTCGTAGACAGGAGTGGTATATCAAATAGAGATGCCTTTTGCATTTGATATAGGCTACTAGATAAGTGTGAGAAATTTATGGCCCAACGAGAGATTTAGTAAGATTTGAGCTGGCTAAAAATCAATGTGAAAAAATAATTACTCTTGGGTCCGCGTGCAACTTTATCTTATCCATGCATGCTTAACTTTATCAGAAATCCATTTTTGAAGTTCTAATTGGTACTTAGGACCAATGTTTGTCATAGCGAAGATTGAGGGGGCATAGAATATGATTAGATATAAGAGAAGGAATATTATGATGGATTGCAGATCACTGTACATGAGTTCCTCCAACCCCAATCTGCTCTCTGTTGTGGAACGCGGGGAGCTTGGATTCTGGTTTTGGTATGAAAAATATATTTGATCTTTCCACATCCTTTATTTTATCTTTTTTAATGGAATTGCAGTCTTTTAACTATTGGACCCCAGCTTGCATCTTGAATGCTTGGGACTGTTTTTATTTTTAACTACTGGGATAAAAGGTTGTATTGAAAACTTTTAAATAATTTTTTTGGGTTATTAAGCAGATGCCTGAAGCTTGGTCGGTTGCTAATTATGTATCCTTCTTCATCCAGTGAAACATGGCTGTCTATAAAAGTAATGACTAACTCGTTGTTTCCTACAATTAAGATATTTTTCAAATACTAAGTTGACAAACATTTANAAAATCAGTAACTTTTTCTACTTATAAGAAAAAGTAACAACATTTTTGGAAACAAAGTTATTTGAAATTAAATAAGCCCCTGTTTGGTACACATTAAAATTCTCATTCTCATTCTTCTACTTATTTTTAACCACATTTTTCAATAGAATAATATTTTCCATCACATCAATAACTTTTTCCTTCTTTTTTAACCACATATTCTCCATCAATCTACTATTTCAAAATACATTTTTCCAAAATAATATGGGTCAAACACACCCTTAACTTGCTTCCATTCTAATTGGATACTTTTAGTTTATGTTTGGCAAAGCTTATAATTGGTTAGGCGGGTTAAACTTTATTTTTATCCACAAATGAAGTAGGATCTACAACTTTTACCTATTTTTACTAAAATTCCTTGCAACTCACCGCCAATAAGAACTTAAAAGCTTAGCCACGCAAGCACTTAGTATCCAAAATCAATCCCGTTTCTCGTGGGCAAGCTATTTTCTTGACTCTCATAAAACCAGTTTGAAAAAATCCCAACCGATGTATTGTCATAAGGATTTCATAGAAGAGTTTCAGTGTTGAGTATGAATACTTTTTAATGCCAAGGATTTCTAGCTGTGCCTCATAAAGGGAGGAGTGTCAGTTTTGACAAGTCATTCTTTCAAGTATGGATATTGCCTAATGCACCAAATATGAAAATACTCAAGGGGTTTTTGTGGAGTTGGACTGCACTTGTGGTAGGTATGATTTGTTCAGGCCATGTCAGCTGGTATATGAAAACCTTTTACATAATAACATTATCAAAGAAAGACAAGTGGAAGCATAATCTTATTTGATGCATCTCCACCCCGTATACGATTAACTGAAAAAAAGAGCATACGAGAGCATAGAAAAACATGATTTATTTGTTGGACTGAGAAGTTGTGAACCCATGTGCATTAGCTGATATACATTTGGAGCTTGTATATGACATAGCATTCCAGACTGTCATAAAAGCTTTATCTATTTTCAGTCCACATCATTGGCACTTTTATGAGAAATGACTTCCAGATTACATGGATTTGAATTCAAATAAGTGAATGATTATATTCCCTCCCATTTTTAAAGCCTTCTCATTTTGAGTTCTCAAAGTTAAAACAAGTCTTGCAATTCAATAGTGTTTCATTCATGCTTTCATTTCATAGGGGCACTACTACCATTACCAATAAACAAAAATCTTCTCCCCTATCGATTTTAGTTTCTATAATTGACTACCTTACATACTACTCTAAATTCATTTATATAGCTTCATCATCTTTATCATCTGGGTTGGAGTGATCTTATTGTTGACAATCTTATGGCAGAATATATTGCACAGAGAAAGCCATTAGGCGGTCTATTGCTTCTACTACCCCCTGCTTTTAGTCCTAACTCAGACAGCGTGGGTGGAACTGATCATGATTTTGCAAAAGACCTTATGAAGGAAGTATTGGTCGAACTAGAGCAGTTACTTATACATGTCAACATCCCTGTGAGTGAAACAATTCTTTCTTCGGATTTAATCAGCGATTCTTGTTTCTGTTGGTTTTAGGAAGCAAACCTATTGACATGTTTGATGTACTTGTATTTATAGATTCTTTGTATTCTGCACGATTAATATACTAGCATTTACTCCCACATGTTCATTCAAAGATAACATAAAGGGAATACAATTCAGTTCATGGATTCTGAGATGTATAACTTGTTTCGTTTGTGAATACAAGGAATAGCTTGCTTGCAGTTCTAGCTTCTTAGAGCATCTCAAATGGGGTTGTGAGTTGCACTAAAAATTGTATTATGCTTACATGGCAAGAAAAAATGTGGAGGATGTCTTGCACACCTCCACATCTGGAGGGTGTGTTAGACATGCTTCATTTTTTATTTTTATTTTTCTTTTCTTTTTTTTTATCTCCATTGGAGAGTGTGCTAGACATCCTCCATTTAATTTATTTATATTTATCTCCTCTCTCTTGTACATATGGCCTACAATTTTCCAACCACAGCCCCATTGGAGATGCTCTTCGTTCCATTTCCCATTTTGCTTGTCAGATGTATAACAATCGACATTGTTGAATTGGAGATGCTCTTAGTAATGTTTGGCTTATTGATTCAATATGAAACCCTTAAAGTAGTGTCTGCTTCTTTATTGACTTAATTACTTCATGCTCTACCAGTCAATCTCATGTATCAAAATATTGATTCAACTGTCATCTTATGTTTCAGTATCCAGTGTACTTTGGTTTTGAGGATGATAGTATTAATACTGTGCTAGCTGATGTCAAGAAAAACGATGCTACTGGTCAACTGGCAACTGCCACTACTGGCGGGTTAGTCTTTTGACTTGTAGTATGTTTCGTAGTGCTTATAAGTTGTGATTTTTATAGAATTTGTGGATAATAAGTGGATAGTAAATTATGGATCCTTTAAAATACGTGAATAAAAAGTATGCTTGACCAACTTAAATTATAGTTTTAAGCTTTGCCATACATGCACTTAAAAACAATGTTTTAAGAAATCATTTGAATATGAAACACTTCTGTTCCTCATATCTAACACATCGTATGTTACTGAGAATAAGCAGAATTTGGATTAGTAGAACTTGGTTTTAATGCTGTTTTACGTTGTCTTCCATACAATATTTAATTCATGAAACCTCTCTTGAATGTGGCACTTAGATCAGTGCATTTTTCACTAGAAGCTCCGAGTTTATGCTAAAAACTGTATGTTCATTTTGTATGCCAGTCCCCTTCTGTCATATTTAGTGTTGTGACTTTACCTTTACTCTCTGAAGCTTACCACCCCTAATGAGCATGTTTGAGAAACATTATAAGTTACTTATAATTTCCATTCAAACTTTAATTGTAATCACACATTCACGACTACTACCAACATACTATGTACGCATTTCGTTGAACCCATTTCTATTCTCATTATAATCTCCTTGTAAACCCAAACACACACTAAGTAAATTTATTTATTTTTGCAATTTACATTACAATGAAACATAAATGATTGTAACGGTCTGTGCTTGGGGAAATTTGGAAGTTTTGTTTGTTCATAGGACTGTCACATATTCATTAGCATCAAAATATCTCTTGTAATCGACTAGCTCCATAGACCATAATAATTTACACTTCTGAGATAATTTTTGACGGAATTCAATGGAATGCTTGTCCTTTTTGGGAAAATGAGAGAAAATGGAATAATGAATGTGCTAGGTTCATTTTTTGGTTTGTGCATTTTCGATCTTAAGGCACTGAAATTAAACAGGATATGAGGCATGCAATTGAGCTTGTTCGTTTTACCGGGACTCAATCGTAAATAAAGTGAAGAGGTCTGCGCCATGTCAACAGAACTTTGTTCTTTAAATATTTTATAATATTGAAAGTTCCAAATTCTTGTTGCTAATTATTTAATTTACTATGTATGTATGATTTAGTTCTGCTTGCTAGTTTTACATGTATATCTGTAGTTTCTCTCTTTTCTTTTGTATTGCTGTTTGTGGGTTATTATGTTCTGTTTCTTGATTCTTTGATGCTTCATAATAATATTCCTGAGTCCTGCATCAAAACTCAAGTTTTACATTAACCCTATTATGTACCTTTTGATGGAATAATGTGTTTCAGATACAAGCTTGTAGTTTCTGTGCCAGAACCCAAGAAAGTCGCATCTCCAACCATTGCAAATATTCAGGTTCTAGCTTAACCTATCATATTTTCTATTGGGATTGACGGGCCATTATATAATAAATAGCTTTTGCAATTTAGAGGTTTAAATTTCAATGTCAAACATTTCAGCCATACGTGAACAACTACCTTTCACAGTGTTATATTTGATTGAATAACTAGACTATCATTAGGGGTTATGAATTCAGCTGATCCTACACTAGTGTTCTTAGACGTATTTGTTCATCATTAATGATTCTCATACTATGTCAGGGCTGGTTGCCGGGATTGAAAGTTGACAGTGATTCAAATCAACTTCCAACTATTGCGATAGTGGCATCATATGACACGTTTGGAGCTGCCCCAGTAAATAACTTATTTATTTGAGTAATGCTATTTATGTAGACTGCTTATGGTCAACACGTGTCAATAAAGTGATTGGACATTTTAAATGGGACCTATACCCCAACAGTTTAGGGGTCCAGTCACTTGATACCACTTATTTGACACCTAGACTGCTGACCATCAACAATGTAGATAGATATTATAATTCTATTTATTGAGTTTCTGTTGTTTCATTGATGGTCCAGGGTCTTATGCTATCTTAATGTTAACAGGCATTATCAGTGGGAAGTAATAGCAATGGAAGTGGCATTGTGGCTCTTCTTGAAATAGCTAGGTTGTTTTCTATTTTATATTCAAATCCTAAAAGTAGAGGAAAGTATAATTTACTCTTTGGACTGACATCTGGTGGACCTTATAACTATAATGGAACTTACAAGGTGCCTAACTCACAGATCTTCTCTTTTTTCTTTACTTCAATGTGCTTACATATGGTTGCGGTGCCATTATTTTGATCTTATGTTTTACCTTTCGTAGTGGCTCAGGAGTTTGGATCAGCGTCAACGCGAGACTATTGACTATGCTATTTGCTTGAATAGCATTGGCTCATTTGACAATGATCTATGGATTCATGTTTCCAAGCCTCCAGAAAATGCTTACATAAAGCAAATTTTTGAGGTTAGCAGAGTAACTTTCTAGCATTATACACATAAGATTATTTTCAAACTCAATCATCTGTCATGCCAATTTCTGGTTTATTGAGTGGAATTTTTCAGGGTTTCTCTAATGTGGCAGAAGAATTGGGACTTAAAGTTGGTCTGAAACACAAAAAGATAAACATCTCTAACACTCGAGTAAGTTGATTAGGTGTTTGAATTGCAACATTTAGAATGCTTCTTTCTTTGATATTATTTTATCAGAAATCTACAATAACTCTAGTGCTATCTGAAATACTGATGATGTTATGAGATAAGTTTTCTTTAAATTGTTTTTGAACATGGCTTAGAAAGAATGAACAGCGATTTAGGATATGGTCCAATGCAATGTTAGGATAGACTAACACGTGATATTTTCATTCTCAGTTTCTGCATGAAAATCTGTGCATAGTATTACATTGTAGGAGTTTTACCATCCCTAGGATCCTCTAATATCTTCTTTTGTAGTGGTTAGCATAAGTAGCATGTGTGTGGCTATGGGTAAATTTAGGGAGGAACTGAATTTTAGTGAGGTATTTGTGGATAAAATGTCTTAAGTTTTATATTTGACAAGTACAGAATTCTCTTCAGTTTTATCTCAAGCATTTGCTGCGGTTCAGCTTTATGAACAGGTTGTCTTTGAATAAAGTGATAGATTATTAGTTATGAAGATATAATTTCTTATTGTTTGATGACTCGGATAACTGCAGCAATGGAATTCTTCTCTTCCATCTATGGATTAGAATAACACTGCTCTGCTCAATGCATTTACTGTGGCCAATTTATTCTTTCGAACTTATGATGGCTTTTATGTTTGCAAAGAGCTCAAACTTTTGACTTATTAATGAAGTCTGTAAGAAAACAAAGCTCTCCAACTTATTATTTAAGTTTATATGTAAACAAGAAAAGGCTATCCATGTTGCTTTTTTAAATTGGGCCAGAAACTAAAGATTGGGTACCCATACTTGATTAATCATATTGGGGAAACAAATAATAACCCTTCAGAGAAGCTTAATGTGTCATAGTTAGGAGAGTCTTAGTAGAACTTTTTGTGTGCTTTCACCAATTTATTTCACATAGACAGTTCAGTAATAAACTGGTTTTACTTATGTGATTTCAAAAGACAAGCTACCACCTTTTCTAAGTTCTATGACAATTTGTCTATTAAGATGCAGACTCCTGGTAGTAGAAGCAAAATTATCGTGATATTTATTGAAAATATCAGTTTGAAGTTATGGGGAGTCATTGTTGTTTTGTAATTGACAGCTATCTTACTGTTTTAGTTTCACTGCTAAAGCTTTTGAAGTATTCTAGGTGGCCTGGGAGCATGAGCAATTTTCGAGACTGAGAGTCACTGCTGCAACACTCTCGGAGCTTTCTGTTGCACCTGATTTGCTGCAAAGCACTGGAGGTCTATCGGATACCAGGTTGTCAATGGGAACCAAATATAGTATTTTCTTGAACAATATTTTGCATTATTTCCCATTTCTTGAATTTCAGATTTCCTGTACAGACATTTTGTTGATGAAGCTTCAATAAGTCGAAGAGTCAAGTTAGTTGCTGAAAGTCTTGCGGTAAGATCTCGTAGTTAATGTTCTGTAGGGTAGAACCTTGTGGTTTGATTGTAATGTTCTGTTGAAATGTGCACAATCCTGCACCACAACTCCTCCCTTACGCTGCCCTCTTCTTGTAAATGTAGATGAAAAAATTTCTCGTGTTCTTGCACACCTGCAGTTTGTGAATGGCTGCACAGATGAGTTTCATGTCAAAAAATGCACTACTTGGCTGCAAATATGATGTATTTCCATTTTCATCTGGGATATAGTGTTGCAGTATATTTTGATAGAGTTCCCATTAGAAAAGATGGATAGCAGCATGTTCAACCGAATGGAAGTTCTAGAATCTGGATCTAATGTAACCCTCTAGATTCCACTGAATTTTAATTTCATTGGTGACATGTCAATCTAAACAAAAGATAATAACCGTCTGTTGGTGGAGGAATAACTGTAAGGAGCTCATGTGTCGATTAATATTTGGACTTAAATTGAATAGATGCCTCTGCTATTGTTTATTTTGTTAATTTTGGTTACAGCTAAATTATATTAAGGGTTCGGGTGGTTGCAAGTGATGAAATTTTTTTATGTAGAGTTTGTTGGTTGATCTCTTCTGGTGCCTAAAGGCAGAACAAATGAACAATGGTTCTAGTAACATGTTAATTAGAGTGCACATGCTAATCAAAGGTTTCGTACACAAACGATTACTCATGCGGATATTGAAGAGATAGATAATACTTAATAGTTCAAGTGTTGGTTGAGTTCTTAACTTTGCAATTTATTTTCTGAATCCTTGCTTTGCAGTTTTGTAAAATTAAGGTTGCAGAATTTTGCCATACGTGTTTGCTTTGTTTCTTGGTTGTGCATGTCCGCATGTCTCTGTCACTTTAATAGAAATGGTGAGCACCGAGTACATGCATAATTATTGACAAGTCGGTGCATAAACAGTGATCCTGTTACTTGAAATCAACAGTTTCATGCTTATTTATTTCATGGAGAAAGTTTTGATGCAGTAATAATGAGTAGATACACCCAAAAACAGTTAATCACGGCCGTACTAGTTTATGATTAAAATTTTACTGGACTAATTTATTATATTAAATGATTTTGCTTGTCCTAACGAGTGTATTCCTTATATACAGAGACATATTTATGACCTGAAGGGGAAAGACATCAATATATTTACAGACAATAGTAGTTTAGCTGTCAATCCTTCATATATACGTTCATGGTTAGACCTTTTGTCAACAGCACCTCGAGTGGCACCGTTTCTTTCTAAAACTGATCCTCTCATCATGGCACTGGAAAAGGTAAATCTTGAGGTACTTGAGTTTAAGTTGATTGTTTATCCATGCGATCCTACCATTTTTAATCAGACATGATTATCCAATACACATTCTTACTGTGCATAACGTATTATCTTTAGGATAAATAAACTGCGCAAGTTTCATTGACTGCAAAAAAGTGTAAATGCAAGTACAAAAGGGTAATATAGTTATACCAATCATAGCTCCCAGTATAAACAAACACAAAACCGTAGCAACAAACACTTAAAAAAACACCAAACTAATGGAATTGGTTCAGAATAATCATCCACCAGCGATAAAATTTGACAGTATATATATATTTTTTCTTGTTGATAGGAATTAGCAGATCATACCATTGAGGTTAATGTACAACAAGAAGTTCTTGATGGGATATTCACTTTTTATGATTCCACAACTGGCAGGTTGCATATATATCAGGTGTGTATTTTACATTTTTATGTTGATTGCACTGATGTACCGACACATATACGTATGTCTGACACACAATTTTTAAAAAAGTACTGACAAAACACGTTGATTAAATTCTTTAAAATTCTTCATTATATAGTATAAATTTAGTTTTATACTTAATAACATTTGTTTTTTTATTAATAATTTTGAGTTAAAAATATATAATATTTCTAATAGAAAATGAAAAACGATCACGAGTGTCCAAGGAGTGTCGGACACGGACATTAGCCCCTAGTTTAAGAGTCAGGGCAACAAAGGTTGATTGTATATCTTGTCTTGACATGAGAGCCTCATTAAGCATCGAGTGTCTCAAGAACCCATCCCTCTCCTTTGATCGAGGGAATGAAAAGTTAATGAAGTCACGTCAATTTTTGAATCATTTGGTTCTAAAATATAGCTCCATGCACTTTATGTATCTAATAAATGGACTGACATTTTTGATGATATACTGCAGGTTGCCAGTGTAACATTCGACTTACTTTTGCTTCTAGTTCTCGGATCATACTTGATTGTTCTTTTCAGTTTTCTAGTCATCACAACCCGGGTATGATCCTTAACGAAAGATCCCTTCTCCATCCCACTTGTCTGCACATTCTATTCAGGAAATGCAAAAAGTTTCTCTATACATGCCTTCTTTATAAAGAACTAGTTATCTAAAAAGAGAGAGTAACTTCTTTGCAAATGCTGATTTTATCTCTCAACAGGGTCTTGATGATCTCATCAGTCTATTTCGTCGTCCCCCCTCCCGCAAAGTGAAAACAGGTTGAGTATGTAGCTGGGTAATTTGCCACCAGGGCACTTCCGAAATTGGATATGCAGATTAATTTTTGCAGCTTAAATGGACATTGAACTTCAGATGAGTTCTCTCTGATGGTCCCCATGTACGTGTAGGTTAACTTAATCGTCATCGAGAAAACTTTTTAGCATTTTTTGAGTCAGTCAGTCGTGTCCTTTCCTTTTCCTCAGTGGTTTCAAGGGGATCACAAAGCTGGTAGAACATTTTTGTCGAGATTACTGTGTGATCCTGCTGCCGGCTCTTCTTACAAAGAAATAAAGCTTCCATGTCACAAATAGTACCGTTAAAGTACATTTATCATCTGATACTGTACAACATGCTTGGCTTGAAATCAACAGGCACCTTTGCCATGGCATGGAGGCACGAGTTCGCAGTGCTTTGCTTTAATTCAATCTCTCTTATTTGGACAAGAAATACAGCTTAATGATTTGGTAAATTCAAAGGATGAAGTTGTACTTTTACGGCACTGAAAACGAGAGTGCAACATGCAATTCTATAATTTCTATGATATGCATTCTCCTTTTTTTCCCTCGTCTCTACAGATGTGTTTATTTGACTGCTTTTAGGAGATTGGATTTACTATAGTTTAAACTTTCATAATATTCAACATATTAAAAATACTGTAATTAATTTGAGTACAATTACGAGGTACAAAGGAGATTTCCAGTGGAGCTCGACAAACCGATCAAGACCAGAAACAGAAATTAAAACCAAAACTGATGACCTCGCCAACGAAATTCTATGCGGTACATCTTACATGTATTTTTTGCCCTTTTTGGGAGGAAAAAAACACTGTAATGGATGGAGATTTCACTCTCCATATGGGAGGGTAGTACGCAAACGTACGCCATTGGAATATCTCAAAAGTTTCTCCGAAGAGATTACGAAGGATGAGTATTCTGCATTGCTTGGTAAACCATGTCGATAAATTTGTTGTCCTATACATTAAAATGGAAGTGCATGAGATAACAGATAATCAAATGTATTAAAAATTAAAAAATGGCAACTATACATATAAAGGGACAGCGAACATCATAGTCAAGACACTTGATTAAAATTCCAAAAAATGTATACAATATTGGGACAGGAGAAGTATTTAACTTGGGCATTGAAAAAAGGATTTCATCCAAAAACCATTTACTACATTAAACTTCATCAGATTTAGGGGTTAAATATATAAGGAAATCAGGCATAAAAGGCTTACCTTTACACAGTTGCATGGAAACAAATATAATCTCAAAAATCACATTCAGGACCATGCATAAAGTTGAAATCACGAGTCACAAGATGTATTTCTTTCCAATTTATCCCTTTCTATTTTGTCCGCTCCCATTCAATTCAACTTTTGCAGTATATCTTCTTTTAAACAAAATAACCATAGCCTCTAGATAAATATCCATGGCATAGCTATTAAGTATCATATCTGGCCTAAAGATGAAGTCGACCTGCTGAAATGTCGCTGCCATTGGGATTTTGGGATTGAAATTGCCTTGGTAATAGTTGATAAAGTTTTTTATGATACAATGATTTACATAACACCCCTAAACAATATAGACTAGGAGACTGGAGGCTTTTCAAGAGGCAATCATGGAGCAGGTTACTGGTGATATTTTCAGGATTGCGGCTAGTGCGTTGCTGATTTCGCTAAATCCTATGTAATATTTCTCATTGGGAACTAAAGATCCTTACCGTTTGGTTCTCACGAAGTAAATAAGAAGCACAAGCATGGGCGACTTTTGAGATTGATTATAAGAATTCGATACTCATACGTCTTTGCCTAATTAGTTCGTGGTCTCTTGAGATATAATAGGAGCTTCTATTTTTCCACTTGTTCCCATCGCCATATTTCAGCACATTCTCCTGGGGGGCTAATGTCAGACTTGAGATCCAAAAGAATCATGAGCCAGTCCTGGTTTAGAATTTCAGCTCGATGAGTACAAGAGCATGCTAAACCTACCACCCAGCACAATTTTCAAGATACTAAAGATAGACCTTCAGATAAATTTCACAATGAAATGAAATAAAGCATGCAGCACAATGATCGACAATATCATCACATAAAAGATGAGCTACTGATTTAAAGTCTCGGAGAGTTGTGCTAGGGACTGGCCAAAAACACTGGTTGAGTGACAACTGAAGTCAAAGAGCATACCTGAATGAGCATCACAAGTGCTTCCCGGACTTTGTCTCTGTTTACAACAGGTCCATAATTTGGCATAGAAACAGAAGTTGGAGTGAGTGATGGTGGGGGGGTCGGTGGTGGAAATGGTTGAAGTAAAGGAGCACCATACAATTGCCGTAGATTTCTAGGAGGATTAAGTGGAGGGGCAGTAGGTATAGATGAAGAGATAGGAGGCATCACAAGTGAAGAAGAGGAAGGAGGTGGACCGAAAAATGATGATGGCTTTACCAGATCAGTAGAATGCTTACTACGACTGATAGGCTCAGGTGAGTCAAGAATGGGCATTATAGGGGTAGATGTTGACAGGAGAGATGGAGTCTGGACAGCTGTTAAAGCAGGTAGATGAGAATAACGTGCATTTGGTGCAGACAACTGGTAAGATTGTCCAGGAGTTGATGCATTTGAAGCGTTCCCAATATTCGTCGCCGTCTACAGAAAAAGAGTCAACTTTCAATCTAGCTTATTACACATTGAAAACAATTAAATCAATCAATGCAACAGCTGCAAATATTTCGCCGAGAACAACCATAAATACAAATTATAAGAGCAGTGTGTGTGAGTAAAACAATAATCAGAGTTCTATTTAGAAAATGTTAAAAACAAGATTTTGTACAAAGAATAATGTGGTTCTTTAACAGTCCAACACAAATAGCATAAAGCATAGAAGGTCCAACACTTGCTGTGTAAACTTGTCGTTAACCTAGAAAGGATCTTCCTATCACATAAAATTCGTTAACATTTCTCCATGTCATTCAACCCTCTAGTCGTGTATATTACATTTAACCAATAAGATTGCCAGTTTTTAGTGCATGAAAGGTTAAGAGTTCTTGCTCTGCACTCAACAGATGGTAAAAAATGGCTGGTGTGTAGTGGTAGCATAATGTCGAATATTGAATGACGTCTCCAGGCATAATGAGTGAAGGTGGCAGTTTTGTATCTATTATGATGGATATGAACATGAAAGTTTCAGCTTTCTGTGGCGATGCGGATGCGAACGTGAAATTTGGGATTTTTTCTTCATGAAGATAGGGCAGTACCTTAAGTGAGTTTCAAGTATTTTTGTTCTGGCCTGTTATATTCAAATGGCTAATATATAGATTGGTATAGTATTATTAATTACAAAGCCATACTAAGATTTTGACACCGATAGAGGGAGAAGATGGTAGAAGTGTACAATGCATAGTCATTGAATAGATCCAGTACAGCATAATAATTAGGAGCACATTGACAATACAACATATAAAATAATTGATGGTTGTAGAAAGATGGATAACAGCACTAGGATGGTCATGGTCATGGGTCTGTCACAGAGAAAGATGAATTGCTGTTTGAATAACTAATTAGCTCTACGATAATAGCTTCATTTTTTCCCCTCAATTTGTCTACAAATTATGTTCGATTACCATGCCATGATTCTGAAGATTCAAACAAGACAGTGGAGTCACTCTGCCTTTCTATCATGTGAAATCAAATTATGAGTAATGATAGTCAAAAATACATTTCTATAAACAGATCAAATGGGACCAATATAATTATACATATACCAATCATTCAGTCCATTTAGACAAAAGCAAACATCTTTTAGAAATGCATATGTAAATTTGATTTTGTAGGTTTAAAATCAAAGCCTCCCCTATTATGGTAATATTCTATTGTCAAATTTCACCTTGATGCCTGGTTTTGTGCCAGCCAAGGTAAATGAATCAAGAAATTATGTGCCCCCCCCCCCCCCCGTCTAGTATTTTATATTGACAAAATAATTAAGAAATAGTCTCATATTGCATTATCATTTGGAGCTAGCTTATTATGCAATCGGCCATAATCCAGAGAAACGCAAATTAAGAAAGCATACACTGAAGAAGTTCACAAAGGATGGATCATCAGCAACATCTGTGACATTGGAGGTAGTTGAAGACGAAGGGTCTAGAGGACCATCCATTACTCCCATTGTTGGAAATGCTTCCAGTTCTTCGAACTCACTGCATGAAAACAGCAAAAGAAATTTCTCTTTTTTCTCTGAATGGAGGTAAACAAACATATAACATACTGTTTGATTTGTAGTTGATAAAAAATTCCAAATGGATAGTGGAATACATAAACAACACAAACTGAAATGATTGCCACTGCAGGAGGATGATATTTATTGCTGACCTCAATATTATGTCTACAGAAACAAATGTACAGGAATGACGGAGCATCAAATGTTTGAATTTTACAAGGTCATGCTCATGACCATATGGTGCCTAAGGTAACATATATGATAGAGAAATATAAAATCTGCTTCAATAGTGTGACAGGTAAATCGAGGAAAAGAGCTGTGAAAGTGTAAATAGAATAGGGACTCATTTTGATTTTAACCATCTCTACTTCCCTTTGTTTACTGTGGGCATTATATCTCATTAGAAGAACGAAAAATTACAATCATCTATTATTGCCATTTATAACAGTTTATTTAGCTAGCATACTCAAATTTACACCGTGTTTGATCCACATTCTTACAAAAATTCATTTTCAACAACACATTCTTCAATAAAATAATATTATACGTAAATCTAAAATTTTTTCTTATTTTTTAACCATATATTTTCCATCAAATCACTATTTAAAATGCATTCTCCACTCAATAATGTGCATCAAACATGGTCTTAGATACAATTGTCCTGCATAAATGTGTTGGAAAAAGGGACTTCTTTCATTCAAACGGAGGCTTACTGATTTCGGTAAGAAATGATAACCATTACCTTTTTGTTGCAGATAGTTTTGACTTTGTAGGTACCTTGGAATACGCATTAAGTATCCTAATTATAACAAAATTCAAAATTATGGTCATGAATTAGTAACTGACATAAAAAATAGAAGTTAAAGGCGTGAGATAAAAAAGAGTAACTATGAGTAAAGAATGAGAAAGTATACTAGACAATGTAAAATTCAATACACTCGTAAATAAACTACACAAAAGATTGATTTTATTTCTCCTCATCTTTTTTTCTTTTTCTTTTTTTTTTTTTTTTAAATTTGCTAGTGTTTATACAGATGGAGTTCTTCATGCAGCAATTAGCAATTTGAAGGACAGAAGGCTAAGAACCCAATCAAACTTTAATGTTGATGGAAATTTTTTTTAAGTCATATTATATGTTGTGAAAATTTAATGCGAAACATATTTAAGACATTTCTTTTGACAATGTAATCTTCTATAGAATCGTAAATAAACTAGACAAAGGACTGATTTGTTTCTCCTTTTCATTTTTTTTTTTTAACAGATGGAGTTCTTCAAGGAAGCAATTGGCCATTTGAAGGGCAGAAGGCTAAAATCCCAAGTAAACTTTTAGCCATTTGGAGTTCTTTACAGTAGTAATTGCTTATAAGCAGTGGATTCAAAGGAATGTATGAGCAGTGGATTCAAAGGAATGTATGATTAAAAAGTAGGTAAAAATTGTGGGTCCTATGGAATGTGGGGATAAAAATATAGTTTGACCAACTTAAGCAACTATAAGCTTTGACAAACATGAACATATTATTTGTTATGAAAATTGAATGTAAAACATATTTTAGACATTTGTTTACATACATTCAGTTTCATGTTTTCAAAGCTTCTCAGATTTAATATTGATTTTCTTCTTTATGTTACTTCAATATAAGACGTCACATTTTGGCTGTCATACTCACAATTGTACTATAAAATCCATACAAATTTCATTGAGAGCAAATCCAACCAGAGCATATGTCTCTGACTAAGCTACTCAACTAATGACTCCAAAGACCACCAGATGATACACATATTGACATATATATTAGAAAACCTTAAATTATGGGGGATCGCCTATATAAAAACCAGACATGTCACCCATTTTCTTTCTACTTCATAAAATCCATTATTATCACGAGTTCAAAAAATTTAGGAACTCAAGTTCTTGAACAGGGTGCTCTCATTCTTCTAATGGACTGAAACTATAACATCAAATAGTTATTCACAGGTCAAAACCTTTCTTAATCAAGTTACAATTTCACACAAACTACCATCGCATGCAAATTGATAGGCACTGTAAAGATGGAGGGAGGGGATACGATACGTCTTAACTGATAAGACATACCTGCTAAAGAGATTAGCAACCTCTTCACATTCATGTGTATTGTAGAACCATATTCCATTTACCTCTTGGGCAGCATTTCTGTATAATAAATATGGAACCTGCACTTCATACTCAAAATCCCCCAAGAGATTCTCCACCAAATTATCTGTTCCCGTCAGTAAGTTCAGACCACTATTTAATAGTTGATCCCAGTGCATAACACATTAAAAATCATATTGCTAGTAAAACAAGCTTATCTATATCATGGTCTCAGTGTTTCATAATATATCAAATTTCATGAAGGTGCACATGTAACTTCAACTCTTAAAAAGATGTATCTATACCATTAACCTACTTAATGAAAAATTACATGTAATAGCAAGAGCTTTCATGCATTCATGGGAAATGTGCAAGCACTCCTAACCCAAATGGATCATGATGAATTTTATCAATCTTGACTCTAGCAATTGATGCTTCTTGATTCTTCTTGCTTGCCATTCACAGAATCATGGTCCATTTATTCTCTATGAGGAAAGCAGCTTGTTTCAGAAGGGGTGATTATCGAGAATAAAAAGTAATTGTGGGTGGTCATAGGGCAAGGAGCACCTGCCTCTCACCCATGTCTTTGCCGCTCCTTTAAAGTCTCAGATTTACAAACTCCAGATGTTCTTTAGCTAGTCAAAAAGGGGAAATGGAAATTCATCTATAACTGTTATCTTTATTAGGCAGATTTAAATCTGAGAATGCTACAACAATTGGACAAGAATAATCTTCAAATATAGTTTCCATCTCTAAGGTTTCTAAAGTTAGAAAACCTAACGGATACTGCAACACTAAAGCAAGAAGTGAGATGTGATAATTTCACCTTCCAACTAGAGAAAAAATATTCAAAAACAATCAGGAACTACCCAGAAAAATTCAAGCTGCTAGACATGATTGCCACTTGCGAAATACAGAAGATTTTCTGCAGAATTATATTTCAATGTTTCACTGGTGAAAATAGTCCTGTTACTTTTGAAACAACCTACACTCTCTTCATTCTAGAAACAATGAATGGAATAAATAGTCCTGTAGGTCAATCCATTTTTTCCCTCCTCCTAAAATGGCATTTAAAAATGCACTCAAAGTTTGATCATTTCTCTTCTGCAGATTTTCAAGCACACAACAGTAATTGAAATATTTTGCATTGTTCTTATTAGTTGATATGTTATGGGAATCTTGTTCCCAGTTTCTGTTTCTGATACTTCTTCACTGGATTCTTACCCATTCTCAAGTCCCAAACATTTTAAATTCAAACGTAATACAGCATGACACATATTTTGAACAATACCTCTAAAAAAGAAGTTATGATTCTGAGTTTTAACCACGTGGTTGAAGTAATTTAACAATTGACACAAGTCTTTGACAGCAGCTAGAGCATTGTAGAATCATGTTGTATTTCAAGGACTCAAGAATAAAGAAATGGAGAGTATCTGCCCAGTTTGTTCCATTGGCAGCATGAGAGGTGATTGACTTACTATTGGAATATGCAACTTCATTATACCAGCTGCTGGGAAAGAAAAAGAAGCAGGAAGAAAAGCCCATTTTACCATTCAAAATGGGTTGGCAATAGGAAAATGGCTCCTATTAGAAAATTCGAACAATATATATAAACGACTATAAAATTGCATTTTCTAGAGAGCTTCTTATAATAATATCGAATCTTCAACCATCCGTTTTAAAAAAATGTGAAGACCTAATAATTGACTTTATTACACATCACAATATCTGTTTTATTTATTAGTTTTTTGGGAGGGAAATATAGAAGTTTTTTCTGGCAAATATTTATTGGTTTTTCATTCACAAATAACTTTGCACAATGCCTTTTTAGGATTACATACCTTATGAATCCATATAATGCTTATAATATCTTCATTTTGTACTGAACATTTTCTGTAACTAAATTTATCTCACCTAAATTTGATACCCTCTCTGCATTAAAAAGATATAAGATAGTAATTTCATAATTAAAAACTAGCAAAGTACTTTCTTTTTGTTCTTGATCAATCATAATAATTGTTTTTATTCATAATATATTCCAACATAAAGATTATATAAAAGACTGGACATTTTTTTTTTTATCATTATAATTAATTTATGTCTTACTTGAAATCAGAAATACACTCAACTATAAACAGATGGACCAGCCCAGTGGTGACTTGTTTGGCAAATACTGAAAAGGTCTTGGGATCAAAACCTATAAAAATTTTGTAGGTTTTGAAAAGAACATGTTCTCACTAGTTTATTTCCCTTGGTTGGACAGTCTTTAACAGATTCGATAGCAAACAGTTAGAGTAACATGAATGGTAGTGGTCCAGTTTTCCAGTCAGACACCAGTCCAGTTCTGTAACTATAGTTATAGTTCAAATATAAACACTAAGTTCGAAGAAATAAAGACAGGTTTAAGCTTATTAGCAAATGACACAAGGTTTAATTTTAACACTCTAGAGGTAGGCTTATGCTCTTGAAAAAGGTTGAGATATATATGCTACAAGTGTGTCCATTATAATTTCTACTGGTAGATTTTCTATGCATTGCAGAGAAGGGTTCACACAGACAACCTCAAGGTTAAATGGTTAATGTCAATAAGGCTTAGTCTGTTGTTTGTTTGTTATTTTCCTATCCTTATTCAATATCCCAAGTCTCAATAAATGGTAGAAGTTGATACACCTATGACATTTTTATTATTATTTAAGATAGGCAATATAGTGGTATAAAGAGTAAGACAAATAACAAAATCATACAGAGTAAAACTATAGAACTAAGTCTATAATAAAATTGGAACCAATATCAACAAAATCAATTAAAAAAATACTTACAAAGTACTTATCGTGTAAAAATTATGTTCGTTTTTGCAGATATGCTGTATGATAACGCGAATCACTGACGTTCATCATTCTTGATAATCGGATTTCAAGGAAATGTTGCATAAGGTAGTCAAAAGGAATGCCATCCAAAAATTCATATTGGTACTAACATATATGCTCAGTTAATCAGTTCAACTGATTCTCATTGAAAAGAGCATCTAATCATTATCTGAATTCCAAGCTAAAATTATTTACATTTTAACAAAATGTGAACACCAACCAACAAAATGCAATAAAAATGAGTTACTTACTGGTGTTCCGGCGATTCATCACTATAAACTGGAACCTCGGTTGGGTATTCCTGAAACACACAAAATTTAAAAAATAAATATAAATATAAGAATTGTAAAATCTTATCAACTACTTCACCTCAAACAATAAAATTCATTAAAACCATAGAATTTGGTCCAAAAAACCCCGAAAAACTAAAACCTTTTCACCACAAACAGAGAGCCCTCAACATCCTTCCGACTCTGTAAGCAAAATAAAAATTACAATTAAAAAATGAAATTCAATTACGAAAAGAATTTGGCGTCTCTTTACACGAAACTGTATGCAACTTAATAATTTTATCTATACCCATTGGCTGGTCTCGACGTTGAATTCATAAAAGGTTACATGTGCGGCGGTGATGATAATTTCTTCGACAAACGGATCGATTCGCTGAAGAACATTCAAATTTAGCACCTATGTGCTCTTTTCGTCCAGATTTGGCATCAACTTCCCATTATGCGTCATTTTCTTCTTCTTTACAATGTATGTATATAGATTCTCTTATAGACACTACTTTAAATACATAAATGCGTATAGTCTGAGAATGAAACGAGAGAACGTAGAAGACACTGCAAATTCTCTGCTTCTTGATCATGATTTATCTGCAACTGTGTACACACATATATAAGAGTAGGTGGGGGATATTGTTTGTGAAATGACTAAATTAACCTTATTTTGTGCACATGAGGCAAGGGTGTTTATGTATTTTACACAAACTCTCTTATATTTTTGTTCCATTTTTTGTGGGTAGTTGGAAATTGGAATCACGAGTCAATTTTTCTAGTTCAAAAAGTTTAAATTAAGCCACATTTTTCTCTTCTTTTTCACTATTTTAGAAAATAATATACATGCAATCCAAATTTTTTGTCGTCATTTTTAACTATATATTCCTTATCAATCTACTATTCCAAAATACATTCTACACAAAAAAATGAGGCTCTTAACATGCATGACAAAAAAAAAAAAAAAGAGACTAATACGTTTTCTTACTTATATGAGGAACCAGCGGCGGACCCAGGATTTTAAGTTAGCCCGGGCGACCGTGAATCGTCGACCATTTTCAACAATAAAATATTAAGAGCCCAGTTTGATACTTTTTTTTTTTTGCAAAAAATACATTTTGAAATAGTGATTTGATGGAGAATGTGTGGTTAAAAATAAAGAATTTTTTTGAATTTGTATATAATATTAATTTATTGAAAAATGTGCGGTTGAAAGGAGAAAAAATGTAATTTGAAAAAAAGAAAATTAAACAAGGTTTGAAATTTAAATATAACAATTATTTTGTTCAAACTCATCATATATAATTTTGTTGTAAAAATTAACAATATTTACCAACTGATATTGTGGCTAAGTTTTGTTTAATTCAAAGGTGCATTAAAACATCTAAAATATAACATTTATTATTTTGGTAAATTTAATACCAAATTATGTGAGCAGCTCAATGGTTAAGCTTTTAAAAAAAATAAAAAAAAAAAAAAAAAAAAATGAGGCTCTTAACATGCATGAAAAAAAAAAAAAAAAGAGACTAATACGTTTTCTTACTTATATGAGGAACAACCCTTGTATAATTCTGTATCGATAGAGGACGTGACCACAAAATACTAAATATAAATATACACGTACATATGAAGAACGACCATGAGAGCTCACAACGTGTCAGTCTACATCCACCACGTTGCAACTCTTGCAACACTATTGATTATAGCTATATGGCTCGCAACAAATTTTGGCTATAACTGCACTTGAACAAGGGGAATATTTATAAAAGGCTTAGTCAAACTCTTCAAAAAAAAAAAAAAAAATTAGGCCTAACTTACAATAGAAAAGTTTTTGAGGCATTTTTTTTAGGTTAAAATGTCCATATTATCCTTTTAAATATTGTTGAAATATCTCAAATGTCCTTACCATATAATGATCATAATACCCATTTTTCAAATCAAAAATATAATCATTAGTTTCATTTGTTCTTCCAAATTCCAAATTTGTTCTTCTTCTTCTTCTTCTTTAATATATCTATAATCTTCTACTTCTTTGTTCTTCTTCTTCTTCTTCTTCTTTTAATCTAGTTTTTCCCGAAGTATAAAGAAGCTTATCCAAGAAGAAACCCTTATATTTCTACATTTTATATTGGTAAGATATTATTTTCACTTTTAATTAATTTTTAATTTAGTGTTTTTTTATTTATTCATATATTCATTGTCATTGTGTTTTAAGTGTTTGAATGTATTTTTCGATCTCAAGTAGTTTTGAAAAGCATAATCTCATATAATTTTTAGCTATAGATTCATTACAGATGATTTAATCGATCACGGTCATTTAAAACGACTATAGAAATGACTGTTGTCACTTTATATTACTGTGATTGATTATTTGCTAACATTCTAACATTTTACTATTCTATACCGATATGGAGTCAATAACATGGATTTCTATATTTTATTTTGGTGATTTTATTTAATGATGGTCAAGGAAAACGAACATGGAAATGAAGTGTGAGTGATGAAATGGTGGAAGGAGTTCCAATATATTCAGATACTTCACATCATGATTTGTATTGTGAAGTACTAAATCTTTGTAAAGTTGATTTGTCTTCGCATGAAATTGAGATTAGATTTCTTCTCCCTGGAAATGGACAGTTTACAGTTCCAATTAAAATTACTTCAGACAGGCAAGTACATTGGTTGTTATCTCTTAACAAAAAACATCATTGTCCCATTTATGTAACCCTTGTTAACAAACGTTTAGTTGAGCATCCACAAGAAGAAGAATATAATGATTCATTTCATGAATGGGAAGACGATGAAGTTTATTGTGAAATGCAAAATGACAACCTTCATTGTGAAATGCAAGCATGTGATGAAAATGAAGTGGATCGGACTGAGAATATTGATTGGGATGAATTGGAGATAGCCCAATACAATAATGTCGATATTATCACTGAAAACACTATTGTTTTCTCTACATATGGATCCAAGATGCTTCAAAACAACAGAGAAGAAGATCGTTTTACAAACGACCACCTTGTAGCTTCAACTCTTACATCACATGTGATTCCCGAATGTGCAGATTTAGAAGATCGTCAAATTTTCAACACAAAAAAAAATCTTATGATGGAAGTGCACATACTTGCATTGAAGTATAACTTTGAATATAAAGTGAAGAAATCAAATAAAGAAGTCTATACAATTGTTTGCATAGATGAAAATTGCCAATGGCATTTGCGAGCAACTAAATTCAAAAATTGTGCGTACTTTCAAGTTCGTATACGCAAGTATACACTTGAACATACTTGCTCTATGAGTATTCATCGAAATGATCTTAGACAAGCAAGATCGTGGGTTGTTGTAAGACATATAATGCCTAAGTTTCAAAATCCCAACACGATATATAGACCCGCGGACATCATTAATGACATGCATCGGGAATTCGGGATAGACATGAGTTATCAGAGGGCATGAAAGTCACGAGAATGTGCAGACATCATTAATTGAATATGAACAAGTGAATATGTAATTGTAATAAGAAACTTACGAAATGGCTTGTTTAGTAGTTTTGGTATTCCTTTCTATAGCAAGAGTATTTGTCTCCAAATAAATGTAGATTTTCTTTAGGAGTAGCGGGACAATGATACTGGCAGCCTTCAAGTCATCTTTGAGTTGATCGTCCGTAATGTAACCCTTATCAGGATCATACACAAATATTGTCGCTTTGCAAAAGTCAATCTCAACTGCGAGCCAATGTTTATGAGTACATACAGAAAAATATACACGTGTACAGTCATGTCATTTCATTCCATATGATGGCTTCGCTCCGGTGATATATTCCATTAGCTCTATCGGCATTCTGAAACAATCCCATCGCTCACATAAATCCAACATAGCGAAGGTCAATTCATTATTAAATTGCACATCCAATATAACTCGAGAACCACCAAATGACTTGGGATATTTTGTTGCCCGAGCCCACAATAAATGCAATGACATGTCAACATGCTGAAAGTTGAATACATAGTTATATACAAAGTAATTGAATAATACAAGTAATGAGTTAACATACTTACATCACCTAGAAACCATCTCCCTGGTTTCAACACATCGTTAAACCATTTTTTCGTGTCTTCTAAATTGATATGACCCAAATTATATGAACACTGAAGAAAAAATGCAAAACGATTCTTACCCATCGCCTAAACTAGAGTGCCATTTGGAGAAATGCTTCTTCTTAACTGGGTCAACATCCCGAAAAAGATCAACATTCGTGTTATCAACATGTCTTCTCCACTTAGCCCTAGTCGTGTATGGAGAGCAAATAACTTAGAAGCTTTTTTAAGTCTTTTATCTCTCATCAATGCATCAATTTGTTGATAAGTTTTATCCAAATTTCTCTTCTTGCGAGTAAAAACCTTAGTGTACATCCCTGTCCCCACATTAATGTCCACTACATGTGTCTCCCTTTCAATGCTCTTTGCAACTGTTTCCAAATCAATCTCTCCCATCTCAGCCTCCTCCCCTGTCTCATCTTCCCTCTCAATACCCCCTACCAGTGTCTCCATCACAGTACCCCCTGTCCCAATCTCTCTCTCAATGCTCTCTGTAACTGCCTCCTTCCCAATCTCCTATGTCTCAGCCTCCCCATCATTGTCACCGCCACCACCATCTCCATCACTTCACTCTCTGATTCCCTCCCAATCTCTCCCGTCTCAGCATCTTTTCCTACCTCAGTCTCCCTTTCAATTCTCCCTACAACCTCCTCATGGTTATCTCACTCAGTCCCAAATACTCCATCAGCCCCAAATAAATGGTTTGTGTCAAGATGTTGGCTCGGTCTCATCCAATGCATTATAGTATCAACCTTCCTATTTATCTCTTCATATTTATCGGATAAACTCTCCACGTGGTGTAACAATTGTCTCAACATATCATCGTGGTTACAAGACGCTCGATGATTGCATGGAGGTCTTTGATTTGTAGGAAGAGAATGTTGATGTACTCAAGCAGTCCCTGAACTTTGCACCTAAAGGAATAAGAGAACATATAGTTAGCACCAATTCGTCGTACGAAAGATCATAAATTAACGTTAAAAATATACATACATCATCATCACATATATTCGGAGAGGCGCTCTCTCTCTCTGTCTTTTTGGTGGATCTAGATCATCATCTAGTTCTTCATCACGAACATCTGGGTATTCTCCATCCTCGTAAAGATAAACATCAAAGATTAAATCTTCTTTTCTAGTTCTGTGAACGAATAACTTCACATATTGTTACTCAGTCTCACCGGGAGAAGCTTTCAATGAGCAACGAACTAGGAACTGAATAATTGACAAACAAAATCCTTTTAGCAAAACTTGAGATAACATGCAAAAGTAATTACAATATAGAAGATATACTCACTTGTCGGTCATCCAAGACTAAAGACTTCAGTAATATCATGCGAATTAGGAGTGAGTGTTGATTTCCAACGACACATTCTCGGCAGCCCGTTGATAGGTAACCTAGCATAATACATGTTTGCTATTCGAGGAATATACTCGAACGCCCACACCTAAAAGAAGAAGTATAAGTTATTTACAAATATTTAAAATCAAATAAAAACAATGTCTAAATCACAAGTTTTGACCATTTACCTGTATCGCTAATGGAAATCCCCACAATGAATATTTAGGTTTCGGATCCTTCGACACTTTAAGGAATGCATGTACCATAAATTTGAAACTTTTAGTTCCCCATGGATATGTATTGAATAGCTCCAAATCATCAACTATGTCTAAAGTGCTAAGATCTATAGATGTATTTTTTTTTCTTTGGACCTCAACATAGTATCATAAATAAGCACTAAACCTAGTTTATATTTACCATCCATGTCTTGTATCTCTTTTTCAAATGTCTCATGTAATTCTTTAGGTGTAACCTTGTTAAATGTTGGAAAATATTTATTTCTCAATCTACCATTTTCATTTATCTGGCTTTTATACTTTTCCTCATTCGCAGGGTTTAATCCAGTGACGAGCATAAACTCGTATAGGGAGAAACGAACAGCTTTTTTCCAAGCCTAAACAAAACCATAATTCATCATTATTGACAGAGACAACCCTTCGTAATAATAGGTTGTGAATTAATTGAGCAGATATTTTCATGTTCCTGATGTCATACAGTTTACCAAAGCACTACTTCAAGAACATCTCTTTACGGACATCATCTAATGCTTCATATACTTTTTCCACATTCGACATGTTAGAACATGTTGTAACCTTCACATCACAGTGATCCCAATGTAGTATATATACTCCATCCTGCAAATAACACGAAACTATTAGTAATTCAATTGAAGTATGTAAATCTAATGAACTTAATGTTGTATATATACTCCATCCTGCAAAAAGATGCATTTTCTAACTATTTCACTAAAAAAATTGGTTTATAGATAGGGTTAATACTTTGATACGTTCATACAATTCAATGATACTAAATTCCATTGTTTTGAAATACTAATCAATACTTGACTCATATTAAAATCTATCATCATTAAATTTTCTTCTCAATCATAGAGAAAGATCTCAAAATAATCCACCAAATTACTTCCAATAAAATAATCAATGACTCAATAACCTTTAGGATCAACAAAGATGAGGCTCTAGCATCAAAATAAACACATTAAGGAAACAATTCTTCCCTTTAAATGACCTATAAGCAATCATTTTTGCAACCGTTAAAACTATAGCATCATTCAATACCTTTCCATCCAAAAGAAAAGGAGAAACTAAAAAAGAAACGCTTTTCTCTATATACATAAATGAAATCACCATTTTTGAAAACAGAAGCAGTGACTTTTTCTTCAAAATATCCATTAGAAAAGGACATTAAAATAATGTTATCAGTGAGAATCTCCGGTGATCCATTTAAGGAATTGTACATCAATTCAAATAAAATATGCAATCAAACTAAGAAATCGATTTTTAACTTGGGAAGAGTTCACAAATCAGGTATTAACTTTTACAATTGCAAAAATGAAATATTAAGTTTTAAAAATGCAAAAATTGGGTATTTAGTTAATTAATTAAATATATTTTATTAAGTACATATATTAAAATCAAAATTGTACAATTCATAGTCACAGATACATACTTACGAGTCACAATTTATTTACTGGTTACATATTATCAAATTAATCGGTCAACTATTATCAAATTAATTATTTTGAGGTCATAAATTAAAAATTTTGTAGGTTTATTTCGAGGTCACAAATAAATTTTTTTATAGGTCACATTTTATTTTATTGGTCACAAATAAAAAAAAAAAAATTATAGATCACGATTTATTTATCGGTCACAGGTTTTCAGATTTGTTGGTCACAAATTACTTTTCAAGTCACAAGTTATCAAATTTTAAAGTCACAATTTAATATTTGATCACATATAACCAAGTAATTTGTCACATACACCAAATAGTGGTCACACACCACCGTCACCAACACTACCGCCACCACATCCACCCGTCTTCGTCACCGCCAGATCCACGACCATCCCGTCGCCGCCGCCGCCAAATCGTCGCTACCAGATCCAATCAACTGCCAACAAAAATCACAACCACCACCATTATCGAATCTCCAGCCACTGCCACCAACCACCAACCACCACCACGATTGCACTACAACTACCACCATTAACAAACCACATCACACCACCCAACAAAAAACCCTAAACTCGTCACTGCCACCACCCCCACCCCGTTGTCGCGCCGCCGCCAGATCCACCACCACCCCCCATTGTCGCCAACAACACAGGCATCACCACACCACAATCAC
>CAIGRP010129171.1:0-11836 GCA_903798385.1 Fraxinus cuspidata | reverse complement strand
ACTTTCAGAATGGATCCATGAGGACAACATAAACATTACTAAAGCTTATGATTACTTCCGACCGAAGGGTGCACCAACTATCTGGCTAAGTTAAACATAAATTCACTTAATTTTCGAATCACTCTACTTTCCTTACTTCCAAGGCATGCCTCCTACACAATAAGTAGTAATCATATCAATGGATGTATTGGCTCAAGGCAACGCGTTTGGGTTAGTGTGTGAAGTACACCACTTCATCATGACCATTGGCTTACTTGACTTTTGGTTTTGACGATGATGATCAACTATAGATTTGGACGGCCTAGAAGTGCTCAAACGGTTGGGGTGAATTTGGGATGTCTATATAAGGCCCAAACCCTTCACTTTACAACTTTTCTTTGTGAAATCTCTCTGAATTTCTTTTGTACTCTCCTATTTCTCTCTTTTTTCGGCGGGCAAGGTTTCAAAACTCCAACGACTTCTTTCATTTTGACATAACTCTTCAGGTAAACCTTTTTCTCCTTTATTCCCTTTTTGCTTAAAATTTGTACCAAATGGCTGCTGAGGTGTCTGGGGGTACATCCATGAGTGAGAGGCGAAGTGTTGAGAGTTCGGTTCTCAGAAACCCCATAGTTGTTAGTTTGGATGAGATAGGAAGAGTGATTAGATCAGGGAAAACATTTGGAAACTATCGGCCCCACCTGTAGATACTTCTATCACATGGGGGCCTGTGATTACCCCTCTACCATCACTTCAGAGAAATTGGATAAGTGTAGGAGAGTCTTTAGGATTCTTGATAGTGTTGACCTCATAATAACTAACCCAAGTGAGAGAGTATGTTATCCGAGGCCAGGGTATATGGCCGTAAGGGAAAACCTCTGAAAGCTAGCCTTAGACTTCTTTTCCATCCTTTCTTTAGGCTAGTTCTTCGTTCATATGGGCTAGCTCCGACCCAACTCCACCCAAAATCTTGGTCACAGATGGTTGGGTCGTGGATGCTTTAGCGTCAAGCCAACCTAAGCGTGGATATGCCCTTTAGTGTCTTCCACTCTATTTATTTCCCTAAGAGTGTGGCCTAAGTAGAGAAGAGTAAAAGGTGGTATTAATTGATCTCATGGGAATCTCACTCCCCATTTGTAGTTGACATGCCCTCTTCGGTGAAAGAGTGACGAAATTCTTGGTTCTTGGTCTCTAGGAGATGGGACCCCATGGAGAATGACCCAATGAACACCAAAAGTTTGCTTCGGAGGCCTTGGAAGGGGCTAAAAAGGAAAAAATCCAAACTCAGGATGCTTATCGAGGGCCAAAGTGAGGAGATTGAATCTCTTATGGCTGAAGTGATCATAGTAAGTAAAGTGGCAATTCAAAACTACATTGACAACTTTGACCAAACAAAGGAATACAATATCTTCACCAACTACAGGGCTTCATGGAATGCCCAGCAGATGATGTCTTGCCTAAGGGAGGTACATCCAGAGCTGAATATTGAGTTCCTCGAGGAAGAGTTCAGCGATCCTACTAGAGGTCGACCTGACCTAGAGGTGGAAGATGAGGCCCTTCAAGAGAAAGTAGGCTGGGACAATTGTAAATGTAGATCCATAGTTTTTCTTTTTCTTCTTTCTTGTAAAGACTTCGGCCCTAATTCGTTCTGTAATGAAATTCTTTTTTCAATAGTTATTTTTTTTTTGTCGCTTCGCTTAAAACATGCTAGCCAGATAAGAACTTAAGCAAATGGAATGAGCAAACACCTTACCTAAGCATAACCACTTAAGCAAATGGAATCCAACTGTAAACACTTCGCCTAAGCACAACCACTTAAGCAAATGGATGAAGCAAACGGACTCCATGTGAACACTTCGCCTAAGCACAACCACTTAAGCAAATGGACTCCATGTAAATCAATCGAAGATATTAGACTTAGATGATTTTAATCCATATGTAAAGGTAAAATGATTTAATTCTTAGCAATGAATCACTTTAAGCTCATATGTTAAATTTTTATGCACGAGATAAATTTTTCACAAAAATGGTCGCATAAAAATTATTTTCGATATGAAAAAAAATCCTTAACTGACTATAAAATTCTTTGCCAATGTCACTTATTTTGAAAAGGTAATATCCCTAAAATATTTACACGTGCTTAAAAATCTAGAAAAGATAAAACTAGAAATTTCTGGTCTGGCAGACGTTCGGTGTATCTGACGGACGTCTGATGGCTTCAACGATCAAATTTCTTACCATTCTAATTTTTGAATTATAACGGCTATTTTTGGTCATTCGATCAGAAGCGGACGTCCAGTAAGGGTCATTCGGTTAGGCGGAACTTTTTGACGTTTTGACTGCTATAAATACCACATCACTTTAAAATCATTGAATATATTTAAGAGCATTTAAATGAGATTCTTTTGAGCAAAATTGCATTGATTTCTCATATCATTTATTATCAAATCATTTTAGTCTTGAAAAACTTTTGATCAAATTAACTTCTGAAAATCATTCTACACATCAAAGTTTTTCATACCTAACACTTGAGCTTCATTCATTGATATTATTAAAGTGTTAACCTAATTTTCTCTTGGTACTAAATTGTGATCATATAATTTATTAAGAGAGAAGTTTCAATTTGTATAATCTACTTTCTTTGTACTTGTGGATCGTGTTGAGGTCCCGTAAAGCTCAACGTTGTAAAAGGATCAGTGCTCCTTATTTGTAAGTCATCGAAAGCTTTGTAAAGGGTTGGATTGCACTACAAGTCAATCAACATAGTGAAATTAGCATTGCTCATGTCGGAGAGCTTGGTAACAGTGGACTTAGATCATTGCATTAGATCAAACCTCCATAATTAAATCGTTTGCATTTTATATACATCTTTACTTATTGCTTTCGTATTCGTGTTTATTATTTGAATTAATCTATCTAGTTATTACGTGCTTAATTTTAGATTAAAATTTTGAAAATGTGTTAAAACCAATTCACCCCCCCCCCCCCTTCTTGGTTAGCTATTATGGGGCCTGCAACAACTTTTGCAAAGTGTTTTTATGCAATGCAACTAATAGAAATGATATGGAATTATAAATTGAATTAATAAATCCAAACACATGGGATCTATATGTAGTAGTTGGAAAGGTTTGTCTTAAAAGACACAACCATAGAAAATGACACACATCTTGAAATTTATCTCTATACATGAAGAGATACACTCATTGGAAAATAATCATGTCAAAAGTCATGATCTTTCATATGGGAAGACACACCTTTCCATCCAAATATTTTTTAGAATATTTCATAATATTCTATACAATTTTCCAACAATTCACGTATTTAAGCAACTAAATTTTGACTTAATTTCTCATTCATAAAATAATGAATTCCACTTAATTATGATACTCGTGTTCTCATCTATTTATATATTTAACGTAGATCATACTTGTTACTTGCTCTATCGGCATATGCTAAATAAGTTCAATAGAGTACGTAGTATAGATATCTTTCAAATATGCATAAAAATCTTGATTAAAGTTGAAATCAATTACAACAATCATCAATGACAAATGGAAGTGCAGAAAAAGTGTAAAAACATATTTGTTCACGATCCCTTTAATTAATTCATCATGGCTCCTTGACATTCTCCAGATAAATTTTCTTTTCCTCTGGACTCATAAAAGCAGTAACAGGAAAAGACCTGCCAATTCCCATAGGAGTCTTGAAATAAATTTTCTTAGCACCAGGTTCCTCAATACTCATTTCTACTATTGGCACCCATAAAAGCAATTGTTTGCTCTTTATACCAGTCATTTTCTTCATTCTGCCTTTCTCCACATATGCAGTAACCTCATTTGCATAGCTAACAAGTGTGTTACTCCCAACAAAGAAATGCTCATAGGGAGCCTTCTGTTTCATCCAAACGAACCCCGTCTCACGAACTCGTCCACATTCTACGAGGTCCTTGAGAGGAAGTACACCTCTGGGAAATCCCAGCTCTTCTAGGAGCTCGATGGAATGCTGGTAACACTCATCTGCTCCTTGCACGATTTCTGCTCCGGCACGTTCATCAGCTTGTGATTTCTTGCTAGCCATCTCTATCTTGAATTGTGATGTTTTGGGGGGTAGAGTTGGGGTGTAGATTTATACACCAAGTAGGAAAGACCGGTTAAGGTTTGTTGGAAGGAAGTTGAGCTAAAAGCCAACTAAAAATGGTTTAATTGAATAGCTCTATTTGGTTACATGGTGGTTCACCAAAAAATTAATTGGTATCCCTAATTTGTTTCATGGCACTTTCATACACAGGATTATCAAATATTCCTTGATTTTAAGTAGAGAAACTTTGAAAGTGAACACGTAAAACCAAACCTTTATAAAAAATAGGCAGTATTTATCCAAATGGATCAACTGATTTTTTTATTAGTCAATCCATTTGACCACTACATTCAAAAATTAAAAGGGTAAAATTGTTGTATTAATATTCTTAGTTACAAAATTATAAAAAATGAAAATTTCAGAAAAAATTAGAAAAGAAAATATTTTAAAAAGTAGAGAAAAGTGTCATCTCCTTCTGCTTACCTCACCCACATCATACTATCATTTCACATTCAGAAATCCAGGGGAAGAAATCCTATTTTGCACAGAATTGCGCAGATCAACGATGTGGTAGTAGGGGAGAAACACCACCTTCTCTCTCAGTTATTCCACGGTGTAGGAGGAAATTCAAGAAAAATACCAAAAATATAAAATACTCTCATGTTTGTACAAAGTGTTTTAAGTGGAGAGGAAAAATGAAAAAAACTCGCGTAGTTTCTAATAGCCGGGATCCTGTCAAAATAGTCATCCTCACAGTCCGACTACTATACAACCAAATCACCGGCGACATTCTTTTTCAACAAGACTAATTTTTTATTTTTATTATTATTTTTTTTTTTTTTTTTTTTTTTTGCGCATTATGAGATTGACTTTTCATTTATGATGTTTCAAAAATTTATGGATTAAATGTTACATTTATAATGTTTATTCTTCATTATTTAGATAGATTATTGAGTGTAGTAGTGATTTAAGTATATCTTTTTCGGAACATAGCTTTTACTCGTAGGAAATGGGGGATTTCCAACGAGAGAAATGAAACGACGACTATTACCAGTTGTCGGATCCAACTGTTAACAGTCGAGTTTAGGCTAGTCGGCCAAAATATTTTATTTTTATTTTTTAAATTTATAGATTATGAAATTTTAATTCTTTTTTTAAAGAATATTTAAAATAAATTTAAATTAAAAATTACGAAATTAAATATTCTTTTTTTAAAAATTACTAAATTACCAAATTCTTTTTTTCCTTCATTTTTTCTTCAATTTAAAATTATTTTTAAACAAATCTTTAATATTTTTCAATTTTAATTAAATAATATATATTCTTTATTTAATTTTTATAATTTCATTTTGTTTTAAAAAAAATTTATTATTATTTTTTTGGTAATAATTTAAAAATGTCTTAAACTGTTTTCTTATTATAATTTAGGTTTTTCAATTTAAAATACTTTTTAACATTTTTACTTCATTTTTTGTATTTTTATAATTTTCTTTAATTTAATTTTAATTTTTTAATTTTTGGTCATTTATTTGTATTTAATTTAATGTATTATTTTTTTCTTAATTTTTTCAAATTCATAATTATTTTCTATTTATCATAATTTATTTTTTAAATTTAAAATGATTTTTATATTATTTCTTTAATTTTTATAGTTTCTATTATTATTTTTAATTTTTTTTACTGTAATTCTTTTTATTTTTGTTTTTCTCTTTTAATTTATTAAATCATTTTTTTATTGGCATCGTTGTAAATGAATCTATTTATTGCGTATAGTAATTACAATTCGATTTGTTTAATTTTTTGATATTATGGTTTATTCTATTATCTCTTGTTGAATATTCTAACATTTGATTTTTTTTCAAAATGGAGTACTATCTCGATGCTGAGTTGAGAAGATGGCGAGAAAACGTACTTGGAATAGTATCTTTGAAAGTTTTACTACTGTATTGGAGTTGCTCGATGATCACTACTATGTCGACAGCTTAGGCCAGTCGACGGCGATGCCTTCCACTTCGATCTCGGGGGCAAAGTGACGTTGGGCAGAATAACGATTATTCTACTCGCTGGTTTCCTTAGATAATTCACAAGGATGAATACTAGAGAAAACACCAAGAAAAACAAAAGAATTCTATATTATTTCATTCACCCCTCGAAAACAGCCTACAAGTCGAGCTATATAGCTAGAAAATCGTAATTATCAGAATTTTACCAAAATAGAAAAATCTCAATAGTCATATCAAAAGAAAGTACGTAATAAAAGAAATAATATCTCAAATATTTGGCTCAAATCAAGTTCATATTCTCTTTTAAAAAGGCAAACGAAATATTACAAAAAATAACTAAAATTGAAAATTCGAAATGGAAAATAGCGAATTTTTCCCTTGAAATCAATGTGCACCGAGAAAAGCTCGGTGACCACGACAAGCACACTGAAAAGAGCTTTCTGAATTAGGGTCATATGAGCTATTTTAATCATCGTAGCTAAAGTTATGACCAAAATACCAAAACGTGTCCAAAAACTCACAATTAGGAAAAATATTTTGATTACTTGCCATTTTTGCGCTGATCTGCCAACTCATGGTACTTCAGTGCCATCAACGAGCTATCGGACAACTCGACATCAGCTGACTCGGATCCTCTTGCATTACAAAGTCGCTAATTTTCTATGTTTGAGTTTGCTACGATAATTGGACTAAAGATTATTGACGATGAAGCAGCTAGCAAAGGTACTCAAAGAATGAATAGGCTATATGATGCGTATTTTCAAGGACAAAGGATGGTGCTTCTACCATAGTTGATTGGTGCAATTAGGGAGTGTGACTAGATATTGGACAAATTGAAACTGTGACTAGTATATATCCTTGAGAGTGGGGTGAGGTGTCATCACAAAAAAGACTACAATCGACTTTTTTCATTTGAAAGTTGTGACGACATCGATGCCTTCAACAACTATCCATGGCGCTGGAGATATTTTGAGGACACCGTACACATCTTCACCAGCTTACACTCGAAGGNGACTACAATCGACTTTTTTCATTTGAAAGTTGTGACGACATCGATGCCTTCAACAACTATCCATGGGGGTGGAGATATTTTAAGAACACCATACACGTCTTCACCAGATCACATTTGAAGCACAATGGATGCTTATGTAAGTACGATACTTATTGATTGCCCCTGATAGTATAAGCAAATGTTTAACATAATCAACGTTAAAATATTTTTTATACTAATTTTTAATATAATAATTGTATTTGTTGCAAATCTTGGCATATGAGACTGTCTCATTCTTGGGTACCCAGTTTACGAAGAGAGAACAGACACACTGTCCTTGAATGCATCATTGACGAGCATTCCGAGTAGACGGTTATCCATCTGGTAGACAATTATCAGCTCTTATCAACGACCCCCAGGTGAGTATTATACATTTGCAATATATATTGTATGTCATTTCATGACAAGAGTTGAAAGGAGAGGTAGCAGATTTATGCCATAATGTTGGAGTGCTACGAAGCGATGTGGTAGGCATTCAAGATAAGGTCCCAGCGCTACGAGATGATATAGCAGGCAGACGAGGGTGATAGACAAGGTGACGGAGAAGGGGGTCACCCACCTGTATGGATAGATAATGGTACGTTAGAATTATTTTTGTTATCTGTGGAGCGAGAAGGGGTGGCCCCGATGTGGACAAAAGATGTAGTAGAGGTGGAGATGACAGGGTGGGAAGTCTCGATGGTGGAGAAGGTAGCTAGCCCCGGGGGCGGAGGGAGTGCCAGACCCCAGGGCAGAGGCAGGCCCACAGAAAATAAATTCAATTTAAAATTACTAACTTTTTTATAAGATTCGAATTATGTAAACAAAAGAGAGTTTTATTTTGTTTTATGTTATATTAATCTAAGAAAGCAGTAAAAATGTGATTTTTATTAATTTATATATATAACATTACCTAGAGTTTAGGTGGAATTGCTATATATTTTAATTCTTGATTTATAATCTAGTTTCGTTCATGCGTTCTTGGCAATCGATAAAATATATAAATATTTTTCTAAGACAAATTAAATCTATTCTAACCACGACCCGAATATTTTATTAGCCCCAAATTCGAATGATTAGAATGTATTAAAGTTTAGATTATCCTAACATCTTTTGCACATATGTTAATTTTGCCGCGTTCTAAACTTCTTGTGAGTTTCTCACCACTACAACAGGCAACTAATTATCTAATTTGTGACCAATTAATTAAATAATGCAATGGGTATGTAAAATTAATCAAGAACACAAGAAATAAACTAAATTACTAGTCTTGAATTAAAACAAATAACAATTAGATTTCATCTTCATCCAAAACATGACAAGAATTTGCCTAGCATGTTGTTATGTAAATTACACAAAAAAAAATTGGAAAAACATCACCTGAAATTGAAAAAAATGAATGGGAAGTGAAAATCAATTTCTTCTTCGTTATTCTTCAACCCTAATTTTGAATCTTCAATTTCTTGTGTTAATTGCATTTAAATCCTGTGCTAACCTCCTTCTTGTGGTGAAAAATAGGGTTTTTCGATCTGTTCTCCCTCGTTCACGCGCCCCTTGTATAACTACCACGCGCATCCCATAGATCCAATTGAGGTGATTCAAAATTCGTTGGAATAATTGAAATAATGGATTTGATCCAAATTTGTCCCAGAAAGATTTAACTTTATTCGCTGCTAATTTTTCTCGGTGTTCTTTGTGTAAATGGTGTCGGGATTTATAGACATTGGTACATCACATCACATCACATCTATTCTTTCTATTTATACAACTTTACATGTGTATGATTTACAAGTGAAGAAAAAGTAATTAATATTGTATATAATCAACACTAATCAACTTTACATGTGCATGATTTATAATTCTTGAATATATTAATTGCTTTCTTCTCTTCTACAAAATGCCTGACATTCCAATTCCTACATAAACGCTTGTTTTATATACAATATTAGTACTAGATTATACTAGACATCACAATCAACTAGATCTTAATTTTTTTTTCTTTCTTAGTAAAGCTGAAGGCCTTGGACTGCACCTGGTTCAACAATCATGTACTAATGTATGTATTTACCTATTGCATTTCTTCTGCACAGGTAATGTCCAAATTCTGGTTTCACGTTTAGTTCAACCAATCTGGACTCACCACATTCGTTCCTTACCCGAACAACATCCAAATAATCATGCTTGCAATGAGGATCTCAAGAATTTCAATCTGAAGAACAAAATTGTGCATATTTTCAGAACACGAAACTTTGAAAAACACAATTACATAAAAAAGTGCCTGAATCATAACCACCATTGTTGCTCTAAGATATCCAAGATCATTTGACGTTCTGGACCGAGTCATATTGAACACTGAGTTCCTATGTGTAATTACCATTGAGCATAATTCGCTCCAACTTATGAGGAATGAGTACATGGTGCATGCATCATCGCTGATTCCACTATATATGTGTACAACTTCGATCATATCTATCTGACAGAAGGTCAGTTCGAGCATATACTATAATCGGTGGCTATGATCGTTCCTTTGATGGTTAGACACGTGGAAGTGATTTTGCAGGACGGACTAGTCATCGTGTGAGATACGAAGATGACGAGACAGTCGCGCTCATAAGTATTAATATTTTTTTTTTTATTTGAAAGCTTAGTTTTTAGCTATACCTTATCGAACTAACACGTTATTATTTAATTGTAGGGGCGATTGTGGCATGTTCGCAATTATATATATATTGAATTTTGAGTATAGCACATAAGATTGATGAAATCAATCAATTCTGGATACAAAATTGGATGAAGAAGTTAGCGTGCGATTTGTATGAATTTAATTGTAATCCGTAAATATTGTATATTTTTCTATTCAAAATTGTAAATATTGATTATTTAATGTAAAGTCGTTGTATATTGTTTACTAAAATAATGTAAATATTATCCATTTAATTGTTTATTTACTTGTAATCCGTAATAAATTATATATTATTTTAGTTGTACGAAAATAAAGTATGGGGACCTAAGTGCAACCTTCTAATAATTGATTCGGAACATGAAACCGTGGTCGAAGATTAACATTGATAGATTACACATCTCTCTAATTGTTATTTAGGGGAATTTGACTTGTACAAAATTGACGAGTATGCCATGTTGCTCTGCACTTGCCACACCTATGCGGTCGAGAAAACTCTTTGGTAATTGGTATTCTAGACGTATGTGAACGTCCAGAACCACGCGGTTCAACTTTGGGTGACAACAAAGTATTAAGTGAGAGAATATGATCAGGAACTTTCCACTCGACTTCATTCGGTAAAAGAAATATAGTCTTAACATGCACCGCTCTCCAATAATCAACTGTGTAATAAGGAGATCATAATATTCTCATAGTAAAACTTTTATACATAGCCACCACGACTACATACTCATATGAAAACTCTCTAATTGAAATCAATTACAAGTGCAGGTCTTATATGTCAAGTTCATCATGTATGTCATATTACATGCACATTTCACGGAGAAGCGCAACTCATCAAGTGGTTCCACATTCAATTTTCTCGCAACATTTGCAGTCTTGAAGAATTTATCCTCTCGGACCAGGGCTAGCACTAGGGATGGCAACGAGGTGGGCGCGAGGGTAGTTCGGGGTCGAGAAAACCTTTCCCCGCTCCCATCCCCGCCTCATTGGATAATTCCTCGTCCCATACCGTCCCTATACCATTTAAATTCATCTTTTAATATAGGTATTTAATTATGACATTTCCATAACATAATAAATATAAAACCCTTAAAAACGAAATCAACGTTAGGTCCAAAGTATTTCATCACATTATATAATTACATTACCCATAAAAAGTAAAAATAATTTGAACAATTAAATACAAGATAAAAATTACATATTTGGATAAATTACAAGATATCACACAAACAATTATAACATAATGCAACATTTCATGCTGTAGATCTTCAAGTGCTGCCATATTCTTCTAGAATATCTATATCATGCTCCTTAAAAATTGATGACCGTAAAAGTGATTATTAGTTATACAAATGATGTATCTAACTATTTATATGCAAGTCCATTTAAGAAAAATCAATTTACCTCATCTTCAATATCTGTGTCACTCTAGTGCGTACTACAACATCTAGAGTACGATGTAGATGATGAATGTTCTAACAATAAATAAAACTAGTTAACAATAAAGAAATAATAAAAAACACAATTATGAAAATCAAAGGAATTTGTATTTCTTGTACTATGAATGTCAGCCCATAACCAATCTCTAGCACACATGAGAGCCTCCAAAGTGNATATCTGTGTCGCTCTAGTGCGTACTACAACATCTAGAGTACGATGTAGATGATGAATGTTCTAACAATAAATAAAACTAGTTAGCAGTAAAGAAATAACAGAAATAAAAATTATAAAAAAACAAAGAAAATTGTATTTCTCGTACCATGAATGTCAGCCCATAACCAATCTCTAGCACTCATCAAAGCCTCCAAAGTGTTTGGATGAAGCTTATTTCTGTGTTGACTAAGAAATCTACCACTAGTACTGAATGCAAACTCTGATGCCACTATGGATACTAGAATTGCTAAAATATATCTTGCAACTTTTTACAAAGAATGATATTTTGTTGAATTTGCATTCCACCATACCAATATATCAAAATCATTAGATCTAAGTAATAGAGGCTCGTCCAAAAAAATATCAAGCTCCGACTTCGTACTATCAGTACTAGTGGTATTAGAAACAAAT
>CAIGRP010129160.1:0-11314 GCA_903798385.1 Fraxinus cuspidata | reverse complement strand
ATTGCACAAATTTTAAATACATTATAAAAATTATAGAGTTATAAAGATTTTTTTTAAAAAAATACGAGCCAACTCGGCTCGGGCCCGGCTCGGCCCGCTAAGGCTCGAGCCGAAAGCTCGGGTCGAGCTTTATTTTTTTGGCCGAGCTTTTGCTCGGCTCGGCTCGGGCCAAAAAAAGTTCGGACCTGTTTTGCTCGAGCCGAGCCCGAGCTTTGAGTTTCGGCTCGTGGCTTGGCTCGGCTCGTTGACATGGCTAAATATATTGATCTTCACAACAGGAAATGAGGCAGACATATATTTACTTCAATTGTTGTGGGGCCGAACTACTAAACTAAAAAATGCAGTAATAGTGTGACTAAAAATGACTTCCATCGAATATTAGCAATCATTTTTTTAAGGCAAAGTAGAAAGGATCTTTCGACATGTTCATCAAGATTTATGTAAGGGATTACATAGTGTCACATGACACTTTACTATTTTTCAATTTAAAATAAATCAACTTTTTCAGCTATTTGCCATTTGCTACTTATACATAAAAATATACATAAGCGATTATCGAAAATGATGTGGAGGCTACTTGTACATAAAAATGTACATGAATGGTTATCGAAAACGATGTGGAGAGAAAATATTGGATGAAAAAGTTGATTGTGTTTTAAATTGACAAATGGTAAAGTGGCATATGGCATTATGTAATCTTTTATGCAAATTTTGATGTACATGTAGCAAGATTCATCTGGTAGAAAATGGGCTGTCTACTCAATGGGTCCAACAGTTGTGGGGTCCAAGTTGTGAGGGTGAAGCTGTCTTATCCCAAATGGAAGAAGGAAAATGAGAGAGAATCGAAATAAAAAGCAGAAGAAATAGATTAATCAGAGCCCGAGTTTATTACAAACAGAGGCCCATCAAACTGAGAGCGATGGTGTATAGGTATTAGGAACTAGGAAATCATGGCAAGTCTGGTGGCGGTGCAACACAAGCAGCCGTCTTCCGCCATCCTCCGTCGTCATTCTTCGACTTAAGTGGGGCCCGACTCACTGCCTCGGTTCATGTATTCCCTCTTGATACAATGATACGAACATACGATCCTTTTGTGTACTTTTCTTGATCCTCTACTTGAGAATTTGAGATGAAAACAATGGGCCAACTTGGGTTATTTCTGTTAAATAATGTTGACATTTTAAGAAGAAAGTATTAAGACGAATACCTTGGTTCTTGTACTAATATCCCTGGTGTCTATTTAAGGTTGTACACACAGTGCACCTCGAACTATGTGTGCGAGATACATCCATGGATGCTTGGTCCTGCCTGAACCTTATATGCGCGCGTGGGCATGCAGTAGTTCGAGGAATTCGGAAATTAGAGCTTACGAGTAGTTGAGTCCACCTTGTTCTATAAGTTTGGCCTTTAGAGGTTGGACCAATTTATTTATTGAAATCTGGTTTTAAGGCTCCCCTCTTGGACACACTCAATTCACCTTTTCTATGAAAGATGTAATACACTCACAAGTCACAATATTTTGTAAATGAGTAAGAACAAGAAATGAATTAGAACATTTACCAGTTTGACACAATGTCTTATCTAAGAGATTAAGGTGGTTCGAGAGAGTAGAGTTCACTTGATTAAATTTATGAAGATCCAACTAATGAAATCTTGTTTTAGTACCCAGATGGTGTAAATATTCAGTCGATGATTTGACCTTACCTTTTCATAAACTGTTTGTGCTGTATATACATGGTGTGGACTGTGGAGGCCTTATCAATATTTTTCTGTAGTATACAAGGAAACTATGGCAGTCAAAACATCCTTATCGATATTTTTCTGTAGTATAAAAGGAAACTATGGCAGCCAAAAGGATCATTGCACACCATAGCTTCAAGTGCCAAGAAAATTTTAATAATGGGAGGCACCCGATTTATTTGTGTATTTTTGTCCAGACTTCTTGTTAAATAGGGCCATCAGGTTTAATATAAGTTCATAAAAAATCACTATTACATAATTTAAGGTGTGATTTTTTCCCACAAGATTTAAGTACTCGTAATAAGTGCAGGTAGCTCTGTTTACCCAAGGAAAAGCACCAATTACCCGGCAATTGCTTGGTGAATCAGACGCAGATTTTTTTATTTTTCATCCATGGAATGTTATGCATCACATAGCCTTCTACATACCAGATATACTATATAATTTAATGAATGAATGAAACAACATTTTTTGTTTGTAGATCTTGTACCTGAAGGAAGACAGGAAGGACTTTGAATTTGTGACAGTCTTTCAGCAGAAGGATTCGGTGTCATTTATGACATAAATGGTGAGGATCTCCCTCCAATTAGTATGATGTGTCATTCATGCATTTATCAAAGATATAATTGGTTCTTGTTCGGTGAACAATGATCACTTGATGACGTGATTGGAAGGGAGGATTTGATAGTATAAAGAAAGAGAAACATACTAAATATTTGTTTATTATACTGTCCAATTCTTCGTACCAAACACACTTTCAATTTAGTTTATTTGAAAAAGTTACATTTCTTATGCATCTTTGGGCCTATATAGGATGCATTACCAAATCTGGAACTGTACTAGCTTTTCTTCTCTTAGATTTATAATTTAGTAGGGATATTATATGTGACTATATGAATAGTTTCTCTTAGTGGACCTTTTCTTGTCATGGTCTTGATTGAATGGATATGTCGATCATTTAACTTATTAGATGAAATCTTTTGTTTTTGATGTTTGCTGGAACTTAAAAATTCTACAGAAGTCTACTACTAATCAAGTTCAACTGAATCTTCAGCCATATATACTGCTCAAGCGGTGCTTACCTCTGTTAGAATTATGATGTGACCAGAATTCTAAATAAAATCTAGTGGGAATTCTAATAAAAGTTTATTCGGAAATTCAAGTTGGAATTCCATTTGGGAGTTCAATTTGGAGTTGCTGATTTGTGTTGGTCTTGAAAAAGATTTAAAAGAGTCTAAGTTGCAATAGCAAATGTAGAAATCATGCAAGGAAAAAGAAAACGGCGTACTGGTGCCAGCTAGGCACCTTGATCCAGCTCGAGCGCCAGAAACAATAATCCCAACGCTCTCTTATCGCCAGGCAGCCACTCGAGCAGTCGGCCACTGCTCGATACCCGCCGACCACCTTTCGAGCGATGATCTTATCCGAAGAATGTTTAATTCGCGATTTTGGTAGTTTTTTAAATCTTATTTTATTCCAAACACTCCATTATTGTTTAGATTTGTTATAGCTAAACACCACCACATCTTAGGCTCTTTTTTGCACTATATATGTGAGGAGTAAACCTCTAGAAAAATTATCCTTACATTCTACAATAATTTGTAATCCTCTATTATTGATATTAATAAGATTCCTCTCTTTTTGCCCGTGGTATAAGTTTACCAAGTAAATCTTGCGTTCTTGTTAACTTTATATTGCCATATTATTTATTTCCTTATTATTTCGTAACAATTGGTATCAAAGTATATGTAATCCCTATCAACAAACTGGTATCAGAGTGATGTTCAATCAACTTAGTTTGAGATTTAATTTTTGTGATGACACTATGTAGTATGATATTTCTCCGCTGAATCGCAACACCAAAATTTCACTTTGGCGTGTAAAGATGCGAACAGTGCTAGTTCAGATGAATTTGGATGATGCGTTGTTGGAATTTGACAAGATGTCCTCAACTTGGACTATGGAGGAGAAACAATGTAAGGATCGAAAGACCATATCACATATTCATCTTTATCTTTCGAAACATATTCTTTAGGACATTTTAAAAGAGAAATCTACCACTGCATTATGGTTGCGATTGGAGCAATTATGCATAACGAAAAGTCTAACCAACAAATTACATCTGAAGTAGCGTTTATATTCTCATCATATGACAGAGAGTACATCACTAGAAGACCACCTAGCTATTTTGGAGAAAATCGTCGCTGACTTGGAGGCCTTGGAGGTCAATTATAATGAAGAAGATTTAGAGTTAATATTATTGTGTCTGTTGCCCACTTCATACATGTCGTTTAGAGACACGATCTTATGCAGTCATGATATTCTCATCATTGAAGAAGTATATGATGCTTCATTTTCAAACGATAATATTAAGCATCTTGTTGGATCTGAGGCTCATGAAAATGGCTTTATTGTTGATGGTGGTTATGTGGTGGTAGATTAAGATTCAATTAGAGTAATAAAATCTCTAATTATTGGGAAAAATGGGTGCATATTAAGAAGGATTATTATAAGTTGTAGAATAAGGAAAAATCAGTTGTTGTAAAGGAAAACAAACAAGAAATTTCAGGTGAAGTTGGTATTGCAGAAAATTCTCGCGGTGATGGAGAACTTTTGGTTACTTCTAACGGCGACTCCAAACATGACGATGATTGGATTCTTGATACAAATTGCATTTTTCATGTGTCCTAATCGAGATTTGTTTATAACATATGAAATTTTTTTCAAAGGTGTTGTGGTAATGAAAAATAATACACCTTGTAGGATAACTGGTATTGTAAGGCTCATAATTCAAATGTTTGATGGTATTGTCAGAATACTTGATGCCATGAGACATGTTCCAGATTTGAAGATCTTATCTCTTTATGTACTCTTGATTTAAAGGGTACAAATATATTGGTGAAAGTGGAGTTCTGAAGGTTAGTAAAGGTGCCCATATTGTGATGAGGGACATAAAAAATATCACAGTTGTATTTCTTGTAGGGTTTTACATAATCGTTTGATATCAATTAGCAGAAATTAAGTACTTAGGTGGATTTCGAGTTTGCTAAAGTATCGTTGGAGTGTAGTTTAGTTTCTAAAGAATCCATCCTAGTTGAGTTTAGAAGTTATGTAATTCCACTTTGCCATTAACACCACCAGCGGTGCCATCATATTCAATTGATAGAGACAGACTCAAGAGAGATATAAGGGCTCCATAAAGGTACGTTGAAGTTGATTTGATTACTTATGCTTTAAGTATGGTTAAATCGAGCAACTTTAATACCCAAGGTAATCCTGCTGAGTAGTGCTTGGAATTCGGTTGATACTCAGTTATTGAGTTTGCCCTAGTTGGGCATTGTGGAAGATGTGGAGAATTATTTTTAGCTTTATTTTTATTTTGTGTGCTTGTGTAGTTAGATAATTTTGCCTACTATGATGTATGTAGTTGGAATCTTGTATTAGATTATAAATTGTGAAAAAGTTACTATTAGGGATGATTTATGTTTATTCATGTGAAACTTTATATTTTTGTGTACAAGATTTATGTTTTGTATCATGAAAGAATAATTTAATTCGAAATTTGAATATGTTGAAAAAAAAAATTAATTAGTAGAACATAGATGTTAAACCCAAATAACCACTAAAATTATACATCCTTAAACCAATTGGAGTTTGGGGTGATCGAGCTGTTGTTGGGAGACATTGAGATGAATGTGGATTCCATGTATGCTAAATTGTGTGGGTTGTCTAAGGCCAATAAGATGAAAATTAGTTGAAAATCTTAATTTAGAGGTTGTTCGTGCAAACCCCGCAAGCGTATGTGATCGTTGACAAGTAATAGATTTTATGAATTGAGAGGAGTGTCCAACAAGGAATAAATTTAATGCAAGTTTACTAGTTTCGTATGGAATTCTAATTATGTAACAGAAAATAGTTGTTGATTTAATTTATCCTCAATTAATATGAGAATCTATAAAAATGTGATTTTTATCGAATTACCATATTGCTATCTATGTCAATTCTTGATTTGTAATCTAGTTTATTTCACGCGTTCTTGACAATCGATAAATGTATAATATATAATTTTCTTTTCCAAGATAAATTAAATATATCCTATTAACGACTTATCCTGAATTTGAATGATTAGAATGCATTAAAGTTTCCGTTTTGCACGCTATTGTCCCTGAGCAACTTTAAGTATTTTGATCATAACTTTCTCTTCCGATTTTCGATTGAAATAATTTAAAGTGCATTGAAAAGCTAACTTAAGGGGCTACAATTATTATAGAATATAAATTTTTTTATCTGAAAAATGGGTCTCAAGTTGAGGTTAAAAATCTGGAGCATGACTTTTTCAGCTGAAAATTGATTTGTGAAAATATTTCAACTATATTTCACTCATTTGACCTCAAATTGCATCCAGTTGATCCTATATGATCTTCAATCATCATTTTATGGTCCGAATCAACTATTGAATATTTACATTGTGGTCCCCGAACTTTGGATTTCTTTAGTTTTTGTATGTTTTTCGTTCATTTCTTTCAATTTCACGAATTTGCATTGAGGTCAACCTAATAAACATAATTAATACATAATTAAGTTATAACTTATCCAAATCGCTATCAAATACTCTAATTTAATGGCCTATAAAATACACTTATCAAATACTCCCAAACTTGAATATTTGTTTGTCCTCAAATGAAACAAAAACCTAACTTAAACAAAAATCTTAAACACACATGATTAGATAATTTGCCTTTGATTCCAGGATTGGAATATATGTATCAAAATTATGAACTGCTACAAAATCACAACGGTAAAATTAATTTTTACTTATCCAATGCAAAACCAATGTGTGTGTGTGTGTGTTTGAAAATTCATGTAAAGCATCATAAATTCTTAAAATGATTCAAATCCTGATCCTCAAAAGCCAAATTTCTCATTTTCCTCTTACGAGATTCACACCCCGAACTATTTCTTTTCATTTTTTTCCAAAGTGTGATGTAAAGTTGAATTTTTATATAGTACTGGATCCTCACATTTTCTAGTTTGGTTAGATCTTACTAATTGCACTTCAACATTTCGACAAATGAGGATTCTAGTTATTTTTGATTGCTTCAACAACTAGGCTAATAACCTCTTGTCAAAAATCTAATTCTTTCAAATAAGTATTTAGAGATTAATCAAGACATGTTCTTTTTTTTTCTTCATCTTCTGTGCGGACTTCTCTCTCCATTAAATTTTCTAAATGATCCTTGTAGCGAGCTTTTGACCGATGACTCCGAAGTTATAGAGCACCAGGTTTTAGATATCATTTTAGGCTTAATCACCCGGTCATAAAGGCTATGAATAGAAGTTTCACAATGATACAATATTTTTTTTCATGCAATGATTAGTGTATTATCCTTTATTAAACACTTATTCTAAAAAAATCAACCTCTAACTTAAGATTCTTACATAATTTTCATCTTATTGGCCTTAGACAATTCACAAAATCTAGAAAAAAATACCCTATGAAGCCCCTGTGACCCCTAACCCCAAGGTGTATACGGGTTAGGGGTCACAAGGGCTTCATAGGGTATTTTTTGAACACAAGGAATTCACTCTCATCTCATTGTCTCCCAACAACAGTTCAATCACCCCCAAACTTCAATTGTTTTAAGAATGTATAATTTTAGTGGTTATTTGAATTTAGCATCTATGTTCTACTAATTAATTTTTTAACCTATTCAAAGTTTGAATTAAATTATTTTTTCATGATGCAAAACATAAATTTTGTTCGCAAAAATATAAAGTTTTACATGAATAAGCATAAATCAACCCTAACATGTAACTTTTTCACAGTTAATAATCTAATACATGATTTCAAATACATGCATAATAGTAGGCAAAATTATTTAACCTAGAAGCACACAAATATAAAAATACAGCCAAAAAAATATATATTTTTTTGCACACATACAAACACATAAACTAATAAAAACTCAATATTTTCCACCCCAAAACTTATAACAGTCATTTCTCTCAATGCTTAAGAATATAACAAGCAATATATAAAAATTTAGAGTAAAGAAGGAAACTAAGTACTTCCCTGATATAAATTTGAAGGTAGTTGATGAACTGGCATAAAAATTCTGACTCACTTGCTATATCTTTTCCCTTGCCCAGTGAGTTTAGGATTCATATTCATTCAAATTAATTAGAAAATCAATCATAACATGAAACAATTTATAGTAAACTCATACACAACCTAAAGAAAAATATGGGAATTGAGATACATTATAATACTAAAAGTACTAAAATTTACTAAACTACTAAAGTAATGAAATTTATTAATCCTATATTCTAGAAAGTAAAAATAAATAAAATGGAAGAAAATTGGGCTGCCTCCCAATAAGTGCTTATATATAATCATTAGCTTGACTTTGACGTACTGCATCATGGAATTCTAAAGAAAGTTTTTGATGCCTTGCTTAATTTGCTTCATTTGACTTTGATCTACTTTTCATTGATTCCCCAAATGTTAACATTGCCTCATTCAATGTGATATGACTTGTCTATTCCTTCCGATTTGAAATCAACTATGTAGACTTCTTTCTTCTCAGACTTAATCACAAATTCAATTGTTGGATGTATTAATTTCATCATCATTAATTGTCACTTCTTCACTTGGTTCCTTTGTAATTAATTTTTCATAATCTTTATGCTCTTTTTCAATAATTGATCTCTTTAATGGCCAGTTCACAATCTAAATCCATGGGCAACGACATTTTTTCCCTTTCAACCTTTTCAAGTGGATTACATCCACATCTTTGAAATTCACCCCAGAACATGACATCTCTCACACGCATTTTGTTTTCATCCAACTTGGCCGGTTCATTATAATAATTTGCAAATACCTCCTCATTTAACAGGGAAGATTCCACAAGCGTGTTTGTAGATACACACTCGCCCACAGGCAGGTAGCCTTCATTAGATTTGTCAATTGTTAGTTTTCGACATCTTAAATATTGTTGAAACCGCAGAACCTTGTACCTCCAAGGGTTAGTGCATGTATACACGCAGAATCAAGTATAATGCATCCCAAAACAAAATTTACAATATATGTCTTCTACAATCATATCGTGATAATCCATGTTGAGATTACTTATTGCAAAAATTTCACTCCCTTGCCATTATCAGAATTCTGCATATATTGCTAAATAGTACCTAAAAGAATATCAAGCAAAAAAGAGATCTGGTTAGGTATCCAAAATTAAAAAAAAAAATCCTATATAAACTAAATAATCAAATTAAATATTTTATTCCCCGACAGAGGCGCCAAAAACTTGTTCGTACGAAACCCATAAGCGTACATGATCGTTGACAAGTAATATATTCAGTGGGTTGAGAGTATCATCACACAAGGAATAAATTTAATTCGAGATTTCTAGTTTCGTATAGAATTCGAATTATGTAATACAAAAGAATTTTTGATTTAATTTATCCTAAATTAATCTAGGAAACCTATAAAAATGTGATTTTTTTTAATCAATTTATGGATGATTGTATTAGATTTTGATTCCGCCTATTGCTATCTAGGTCAATTTTTGATTTGTAAACTAGTTCTATTCATGTTTTCTTGACAATCAATCAAGCTATAATATATAATTTTCTTTTCCAAAACAAATTAATATATCATAACCACGACCCGAATCTATTCCTATCCCGAATTCAAATGATTAGATTGCAATAAAGTTTAGATTATCTATATAATTGCAAACGCAATAAATATTATTCCTAGCATCTATTGTACATATATTAATTTTGTCGCGTTCTAAACTTATTGTGAGTTTTCCAACACTACAACAAGCGACTAATTATCTAATTGGTGGCCAAACAATTAAATAATTCATGGGGTATGCAAAATTAATCAAGAAACACATGAAATAAACTAAGTTACTAGTTTTGAATTAGAAAAAAATAACAAATAGGGTTCATCTTCATCCAATCGTCCAACCCAAAAATGGATATAGCCTAAATATTAATATATAAATTAAAAGAAAAATAATATAAAAAATATCACTTGGATCATGAAATAATTCAAAAAATGTTGATTCTCAAGTTCAAGGTTGAATTCTTCAAAATTTTGATATAATTGACATTTAATTCCTTGTTAGGACTTGATTTCTTCTCTCAAAATATAGCAATTGACTCCTTGTTTTTGATGAATTTGATGATATTGTTGTGTATGAAGAGGCAATGTAGCCCTTGTTTTGTATTTATAAAAGCCAGAATATTGATTAAAATCGCATGTAATTTGGATTCCAAAAGAGTTTAAATTGCAAAAGGAAACTCTTGATTCATCTGAGGAAAAAACCCGTGCACTCGCACCGGCATAACTACTGCACGCGCTCCATTGAGCCAAATGGCTCTCGAATCAAAATTTTGGTGTCTAGTGCGCACCAGAATTGGCCCCCGTGTGCCGTTTTGCACGCTATCGTCTCTGAGCAGCTTTTAGTATTTTAATCATAAATTTCTCTTTTGATATCCGATTAAAATAATTCAAGTTGTATAGCTAACTCAAATAGCTACAATTATCATAAGTACAAATTATCCAATTCAAATTTTTGCTATCCAAAAAATAGGACTCAAGTTGATGTTAAAAATTTGGAGCATAACTTCTTCGGTTGAAAATTGATTTGTGAATATATTTCAACTATATTTCACTCATTTGACCTCCAATTGCTTCCAATTGATCATATATGATCCTCAACCATCCTTTTATTGTCCGAATAAAATATTAAATGTTTACACTTTGGTCACCAAACTTGGGATTTCTTTCGTTTTTGTCTGTTTTTCGTTCATTTCTTTTAATTCCACCAACTTCAATCTAAAAAATATAATTAATACATAATTAATCTATATAAATTATCCAAGTGACTAACAAATACTCTAAGTAAATGACCTAGATATGTGTACAAAATACACTAAATCACTTGTTTCTGCCATGTTTGGTAATTATTAAGTTATTTGTGATTTTGTTGTTTGTGGGGGGGATAATTCGAGCAACTTTGATATCCAAGGTAATCCTATTGAGTAGTGTTTGGAATTCAGTTGATACTCAGTTATTGAGTTTGCCTTATTTGGGCATTGTGGATGATGTGGAGAATTTATTTGTTGGAGAATTTTTTGGTAAAGAATTTGTTGTTGAAGAGTTAGGTTTTATTCCCTATAATGGAATTTGTCTCGTGGTAGAGAATTTTTGAAGTTTTGTCTATTGCAGTGAAATTGGTGTGAATGTTAAGTTTGTTAAAATTTGAGTGTGCCCGAATTCTATTTAGAAGGCTATTTGGGATCTATTTGGGATTTTTATTTGAAGTCTATTTGGTAATTTAGTTAAATTCCATTGGGCAATTCAAGTTGGAAGAAGATTTGAAGGAGTTCAAGTTGAAATAGAAGATGAAGAAATCATACAAGAAAAAAGAAATGGCAAATTGGCTATAGCTAGGCTCCTTAATCCTACTTGAACGCTGGAAACAGTAGTCCTAGCGCTCATCTATTGCTTAAGGGTATAGCACCTTCTTGGCATGCTATACTATACGACGACGTG